>JBAFWW010041411.1:37291-48512 GCA_036873685.1 Agapornis canus
TGCCCAGGGGGGTTGTGGAGTCTCCTACATTGGAGATATTCAAGGCCTGCCTGGATAAGTTCCTGTGTGATGTACTGTAGGTTACCCTGCTCTTGCAGGGGGGTTGGACTAGATGGTCCCTTCTAATCCCTAGGATTCTGTGATTCTAAGTACCCATACACTTTGTCCTAGCAGGCATATAGAGAAGGAAGCGGGACTGAATGGAGAGCTAATGGTGGGGAATTGGCATCACCAGGAGGGGAAGTTGTTATCCACAGCTTTTATACAAAAGTCCTCTTGCTTTTACCTCTCTGTCTGAAATATAATGGAAAACCTGTTCATGTCCTTCAAGAACATCCTTAGGACAGAATTTGGGTTCTTGGCTCATGATTATGAGGGGATGGAGATGCTTTCTCAGGAACCCTTTCTTGGGCATAAGGAAAGTTACAGAGGTTCTCATGTATCCCTCTGTTCAGTCTTTCCCTGAGACTAGCTCTAGGCAGCTTTCTGCCTTATCTGCAGAGATTTTGGGGTTGCCTTTCGCTAGTGACACTTTTTTTGTCATTCCTAGAAGCAGATCACAGATTTTGTTTTTCACTACATGAGGCACGTGTCTGTGTGCTTTGTGGGATTTGGTTCATGAATCAGGTTTTCCATGGGCTTTGTGCTCCCTGATTTCTGAGTGCTTGCCCAGTGAATCCTGGTGGTAGGCTTGCAGAAGCACTGAGCATTCACAGCTGTGTATGGAGTCCCAGATCCAGACCATGTTAGTAATGCTAGATGAGCTAAAAGTACTGTATTTGGTGTTTCAAAACTAATGTCCACGATTACTGGAGGCTTTCAGCCCTGAGTGCTCTATGCATCTGCTCCCAGTCTGTAAAACCACTCCTCCTTCACCTAGAAAATGAAATGATTTTGGAGAAAGTTTGAAGAGCACACACTATAGAAGGACTTAGATGGCATGCTGGACAATGCTAAAAAGCAAAATATTGATTTTCTCTTTTTAAGGGAGTGACTTCAGTGTGCAAGGAATGAGGCAGAGGATCTGAGAATAAAAGTGGTATATGATGCTGAAATTAAAGATAACATCAGGAAGAGCTCCACTTGGATGGTGAATCTTCATATGCAGCTTTATATCTTTTAATTCCTGAATTTTAGTTGTTGATGTTATATCATTATCACTTTATTTAAATAACATCCACAGATGCTCACTAAATCAGCATACAGTAAATGTAGTCTTTTATAGTGATAATAACATTTGTTAAGATCTTGGAGTCAATGCCTAATGAACATCATCAGCTGTGTGATTTCAATTAACAGGAGAACCAGGACCAGCCTTTTGGGGAAATACAATTTCTCTCTATGATGTTCTCTTCTACAAAAAACCAGATTGTATAAATGTAGCTAAGGCTCCCATCTTGAAGAGGTGTAATTGAAATAGTCAAACCATCCAGCCATCAATGACACAGACCATGCTTTTTCTCTTTAATCTACTCATGTTTTAGCACCAACATCCAACTATAAGAGCAGGTCAAAGTAGCACTTCCAATAAGCCCTGTAGAAAAAAAAAAACATTGGAAAGACAGATTCTTGCTTGGCTTTGGCCAGGGTGAGCAAGCCATGGTGCTGGTCCCCTGGGGGAGGGGGCAGGTGCTCCTCACTGTAGCCAGAATCAGATCTGCAAGATGAGAGGTTAAAACATTTGGAGACTCAGATCTTTTCTCAACCCAGCAAGACATCTCAGATACACCTTTGGTTCCTACAAAGACAGAGAGAAAAACAGACATGCTATGCCTAGTGATGCCAGAAATCACTTCCATTCTGAGGTCCTGTCATACCAGTGCAAGTACCTGAGCTTGGGGAAAGGTCTGGGTTTGCTTATCTCTACATCTGGTTCTTTTCTACAGTCTCTCCTTTACTCAATATAACATTGTTAATAACAGTTTCAAAATATCTTTTCAATTTCTCTTCCTAATATGATATCAGTCTCTGAGGCATTAAGAAAGTGAGCATTAATTAAAACAACTTCCATATGGAAATATAATATAATCCCCATATAATTTTCATAGATTAAATACTCACTGAGGGAAAATAATGTTATCATCAGGAATGTGACCTCAGATTGCTACTGATACCAACCACATAAAAAGCTGCCAAGACAGACATGAAAAAGAAACCCTTTGGGATTCCTTGGCTTGAACATGAGCAAACAGAGAATCCTGTTCTTTTTTTGGACTTGCTGGAAGTTATGATGCACTGCAGCTTTTAAAGAGAAGAAAAATATGGCAGTGATCATTTTGAGAGAGGGATGAGGCAGCAGATTTTTTCATTCCTGCATCATGGGGGTGGGATGTAAATGTCTTGCAGAAACTGCAGCTACTCCCAGGCTGCACACTGAAACACAGGACAGGTGTAGCTGTCACCGCTGTCCTTGCAGCACACCAGGTCTGAAAATGTTCCCCAAGCTGATGACCCTCCCCACAGCACAATCCCCTCGAGCTCTCCCACAAACGGTTTGCCTCCCCAGTGCTGTTTGTTCAGGGAAGTGTGACATATGGAGCAGAGAACTATTAAGAGTTGATAGATGAGCCTCACCTCATGCTGACACATCCCAAAATTTAGCTGCTGGGCTATTAATTTGTGGCAATTTCAACAGCAGCAAAACACATGCGTTCTAACCCAAATAACTTGAAAACAAGTTGCGCCTTATGTTTGAATGTCAATAAAGATGTGATCTAAAGGAACAGATGTTGTTGTCTTTGATGAAATTTCATCTCTGTGTACAAATTTATGGAAGACTTGAGTGATGCCATGGAAATGGCCTCTGCTTAATACATATGCCTTTATAGAGTTTCTGCCTGTATGGACTCAGATGAAGCAATCCTTATGAGATATTCTGAACCAATAGGTCTCAGTCCTGCTTGTATGGTGGGTTGGAAGTCTTGCTGACTTTAGCAAGGCCAGAGACTCATCTTTCTAGTGTGGGGCTCTTGTCTGATCACCTACAGAGTCCTTCTGGTGTCTCTTTTTAGTGAATGTTTAACATTTGTTAATCAGCATCTTAAATGAACCCAAGCATAGTGTCATCAAAACAGTGTCAGTGGAGGGAGACTTGTTTTTTTTTATTGAATGCTATGTTTATCAACAGGACTAAAATAAAACCCCACAAATTTTCTTAGATCTGATGAAATCAGCATTCACCCCTCAACCTTCTAGTCTACTTGATAACATGACCAATCTCCTAGACCCTGCACACTAATTTCCAGGCTGCTGCCACTTTTTGGGTGCTTTGCCTACTCTTAATATATGGCCTTTTTTTGTGACACTCTTAGATACAAGCACGGCACACTGAACCCCTTACTTCCCATGGCAAACACCTTTTTGACTCAAATAAACAGGTGTCTGTGGAAAATGAACTTTCTTGATGTGTGAACTTCTTAATTTATTCTGAGATTATAGTACATGTGCTTTTTGCTTTGACAAATCTTCATCTGCTTCCAAGAGGACATTGAAGAATTAGACACTTTTAGTGCAAATACAGTTGCAACTAGCCCAGGAAATGAAAACTACTCATTGTAGCTCAGCTAATTATGGAGAATGTAGCTAATAAAGGTAAATAAGTGTTAGCAATGCATTCTTCATAAATATGTAGAGCAAGGCAGATGTACAATCGCCTGGTTATTACATGGCTGAATGGTAGCTGCCGTTTGATTACAAAGCTGCAGTCAGAAGTGTGTCATCTAAATAACTTTGTAATCAGTCCTTTGCCTCAGTTTTGCCTGATTAAAATTGCTGCACAAGTATCTGTTCTTTCATACTCTCTCCAAGAAAAAATTTACAGACCACAGTAGAGGAAGGTATTTTAAATGTCCAAGGTTTGCCCTCCAAGGTTGCCTGCCAGATGTTTAAATGTGTAAGTGCCAGTGAATGCAAAGTCAGATAGCAGAGGAAGGAAAGAATCCAGTAAGAAGAACTGGTTGAAGCAAAGGCTGAAAGCCCATTGCAAGCCCTTATGCTCTTTGAGTGCATGTAAGCATGAAACCCAACTCACCTTTGCAGTTCTTAAGAGTCCTGATTTCTGTATTTGCCTACAGGATCAGCTCCTCCATGGAGCTCTGGGTCTGTGGATTGAGGCCCCCAAGTGACATCTTCTGCTGGGCACAGGTGAGCACTGGGCAGGAATCAGGTTTTGGAAAGCAAATATTTCTGCCTCACATCTTCTGAATACAGATAAATTGGTCCCATATTTCTATATTCTTGACATAGCTGCCTGTTGCTGAAACAACTAGAAGACTGCTGGAGTTCTGCTTTCTGCCTGATACTTGAACAGAAAGGTCAGGTTGTGTGTGTTATGAAAGCACACAAGGACTTCATTTATGGCAATACATCTATGTAAATAAAAGACAACTACAGAATTACATCCAGATTGTAACAATAATGTAAACAGACTTCAGAGAGGCAATCTGCTCAAGGTGTTCAGTGAGTATGAAAGTGCTTTAGTAATACCTGTAATAAATAACACCAAATCTGGCAATAGCTTTTGCTCTTATTTTAGCATCAAAGCTGTCATAAGAATCAACCTTACAAAGACAAAAAATATAGCCTAACATTCTTTGCTTTTCAGAAATGCTCTTTCACTAACACCCTACTGTGTCCAGGTAATATAGCTCTCCCTCCTTCTGCCAGTTCTCACAGGCCCTCAAACTGACATTTGATCTAAAATTTGGATTTGATAAGAAATTGAGCAGTTGATTTATATTTTTAAAACCAGCAGCAGTGCATCAGCTAGCAGAGAGTTTACAGCTGTAACACATTAAAGCTGGCACACATTTTTGACTGGTTTTGGGTGCCCAGGGATTTGCTGGCAACTCAATCTGTAGGCTACTGAAGGTCTCCGTTTTGTAAAGATGGGAGCAACTTGACACTATAGAACTCCGGTCCAGGACCACCAAAATGGGAACATTTTCAGTCTGGCATTTCTTGAGACTTGGGTAAAAGGTTGCTCTTCACTTGCTCCTGGGAGGTTAGCTTTTGGTTCCTGCATTTGCCATCAGTAGCTTGCATCAGTCCCATGGTCTGCAGCACAGAGTTAGACCCTGGCTGGGCACAGATGTCCTGCAAAGCATTATCAGAGCCCTGGCAGGTCATGCTGCAGAGCAGGAGAGCTGTCACACCACTGCGGTGCAGTCTTGGACTAGCCATGAACACAGGATCCATACTAGATAAGATCTATTTCCTGGCTTCAGCCCAGAGCTATCATCCTTCCCTGACACATTAGCATCAATACCAGACTTGTACCCTTCACCTGGCCCAATATGGCTTTGTTTCTCATGCCAGGAAAAAAGTGAGAAAAGTGAGTGATAATGATACCATGCTTCCAGGTCCTTCCACTCAGGAAGAGCAGCTGAAGCTCCATCTTTCAATTTACCATCTCAACAACTCTAAAAGATTGGGAAAGACCATTTCCCCTTTCTGAGACTTGCAGGTTATGGCTCTCAAGCTCCACTCCCTGCTGCTGGCTGATGTGTTCCCTTGTTGTCTGTGCCTATATAGAGAGCTGGTGTCAGGAGCAGGACCCCTCCCAGGAGGAGTTAGATGGAAGTGTACCTCCTCTGGAATTCAATGAAGACTGAAGAAGTCCAGGCTTCTTTGTGAGTCCTGATGAGTCAGAGAAAAATCAGTTTAGGAGCTACCTGGGAGGTAATTGTATCCTGCTCTTCTCAAGCCTTCCTACTTTTGTTTCTGAGGCAGCCCTGGCTGTGTGGCATTTCCCAGGGCAGACAGAGCAGTTTTGGCACAGAGGAAACAGCTTCCCACGATGGGATACCTTGTGCAACAGGAAACATTCTCCCAGCACCACTAGGGAGAAAAAAAAAAAGCTATTTTAGAACCATGCTGGATCCAAGCTGAGATGGTTTTGTACAATGGTTGCAAGAGGAAGCCAGTCTGGAAGCTTTCAGTAGCCAAGATCTAAGCTTTGCACAACACCTGGTTTGTTGGCAATTAGTTTGCATATATGTCTGAGCATCTGGCTCCATCCCTGCAGGTTGGGTAATACACCATGATGGCCTGTATAAATTATATGGAGAAGCAGCGTTTTCAAAGGTTTTAGTGGTAAACAGGGTCCCTTGTTATTTCACATTGCATATACTTGCCAATTAGTCATGACTCCAAGCATCTTATTATGGGAGCTCATTTCACCTCCTATTATGGCTAGCTTCAGAAATATGAAAATTTATGGTCTATAAAAAAAGTCAAAGATTTCAGCCCTCCAGATCTAAGGCATCAACATGCTGCACCCCTTGTCCAATTTCCTGTTAATTTAGTGGAGCTTATTTAAAAAATCCCAACAAAGCACAATCTGCAAATCACGTAAACAGCCACAAGTTGTATGCCAGTTACACAAGCCATCAGAGCCCATTTCTGTACAGGGGCAGCTTCTCCTCACTGTTCAACATCTTTGCCAGGGTGGCTGAGTTTTGCCCAAGGGTCAGACAATATTGTTGTTCTCCATCCAAGTCTGCTCACTGAAGCGCTTCTCTAAATAGAAATTGAGGTTTCTATTGCAGGTGTTCTTTCATCCCTACTCAGGGTTTTACTTCTCCCAGGTCAAGAGAATTCATTATACATTAGTTCTACTAATGTATTCACTATGAAGATGGAGGAGAGGACTTAAATAAAGTTGGAAAAACACCCTGTCTGCTGTAGTACTCTATTAGAACTGAATCTGCACTGAGATTTCTTTTCTTCCTGTTCAAATAAGTGCAAAAGCTACTTAAATGCAGATATCCATTTTTTTTAATTTTCCCAGGCATTTTCAGATTTCTCCTAAAACAGGAACAGAAAAGTACAAAGTACAGAAAAACTCAGTAGCTGTCACATGACTTAGGAAAGGTATTAAATTGTTCCCAAATCTGACTCAGGAATCCTAGGTGAATATCTGCTTCTTTGGAAGTTGCTACAGCTTAAACCAAGAGACAAAAAGTGAAAAGCATCTTTGATTTTACAAAACCCCCAAGTTTCAAGAAAAGCATTTCAAGAGAAGAAGTTCTGAGATGAGAAATTAATTAAGTTTCTGAACTGAGAGTCAAATAAAAACTAGTGGTGTGTTTTCTCAGGGTGTAAATAAAGCCAAGCCCAAACCTGAAGATAAATCAAATTTGTGATAAATTGTCAAAGTTTTGTATTTATATTTGAAGACCTAATTTTGAGAATGGTATCAGCATGATAAATAGATGCTTTTTTTCCCCCACAGCTCTCCTGAGCTAGAAGTAGAGAGTCTTGCAAGGAAGGTAATTGAGCTATTTGGCTGAGTTTTTCAAGTTATCTGAGAAGGTAATGATTTGAAGTCTGGGTACCTCTTCTCAGTGAAATCCATTGTTGAATCTCAAGTGCACCAACAACTAATGATCCAGCACCCTCGAAGCCTGCCTTCATCACAGCCTTTCAATGAGTTTTACCCTATGTCCAAAACAATTTTGCTTTTTGATCTTACAGCGAGTAGACATTTGCAACTGCTACATTTGGTGCAAGTCACAGTATCCCATGCACAACACTTTCCTCCCATGTTCCCCATGAACTTTGGTTCAGGGATTTCAAGCAAGCGGTACATTCCGTAAGGAAGATCACTGTCTCTCTCTTTGCAGCTCCCACAACTCTTTCTGGCCCAATTCTTGCTCAGTGTAAGCTCTGAGACCTCATCTTTTCATAGAATCATAAAATGATTTGGTTTGGAAAGGACCTAAAGATCATCCACTTCCAACCCCTTGCCATGGGCAGAGACAGATTCCACTAGACCAGGTTGCTCCAAGCCCCATCCAACCTGGCCTTGAGCACTGTCAGGGATGGGGCAACCACAGCTTCTCTGGGCAACCTGTGCCAGGGCCTCAGCACCCTCACAGTGAACAGCTTCTTCCTAATATCTAATCTAAACTTCCCCTTTGTCAGTTTAAAGCCATTCACCCTTGTCCTATCCCTACAGGCCCTTGTCAAAAGTCCCTCTACAGCTTTCTTGTTGTCCCCTTCAGGCACTAGAAGCTGCTCTGAGGTCTCCCAGGAACCTTCTCTAGGTTGAACAAGCCCAACTCTCTCAGTCTGTCTCCATAGCAGAAGTGCTCAATCCCTTGGAACATCTTTGTGGCCCCCTCTGGATTTGCTCCAATAGATCCATGTCCTTCTTATGTTGAAGGTCCCAGAGCTGGTTGTGGTACTGCAAGTGTGGTGTCATGACAGTGGAGTAGAGGGGGAGAATACTCTCCCTCAACCTATTGCTCACTCTGCTTATGATGCAGCCCAAGATATGGTTGGCAATGCCTTTTTGCTTCCTTGCTTGTGCCTTGCTCCACAGTACTCCTGACTGTGATACAACAATGTCCCCAGACCTTGCCTCTTGTGCAGCTCCTTGCTTCAAGATGCACAACCCAACATCATTCTAATGGACAAGCCCACCCTTGAAGCTTTATATAATGGAAAAATGGCCAAAGGGAATTTTAACAGGCTCTTTAATGCCTTTCATTGTTCTGAAGCAATCTTATTCAAACAGGCTCTTGGAAGAATTTCTTTGAGCTCTAGAGGATCTATTACAATGAAGAGATGATTCAAGAATAGATAAAGGTTTTTAATAAATTATAAATTTCCTGCAGAAGTACTTTAACAAAATGAAGTTATGATGGTGGTGATATGATACTGCCTTATGATCATTTTCCACCCATGAATAGGAGATTAGATGAAGATTAGTGAAACAGTGGAGAAATAGGAAATGTGAACTTAAGGATCAAATGCATAAGAATACTACAGTAACAATAGGAATCACGCTAAAACCAGAAAATGCATAATTTTTGTGGCACCCTGCCTTATTCACCCAAAACACAAAAGTTCTGTAAGTTAGATCATGGTCAGCATGATATGCGCAAACACTGGGGTTTTGATATTCAAATTACAAGCTCTGTTGATGGACTCAGACTTAAGATCACACAGTAAGATTCTGTTCTTTGGAAAAATGTGATTTTTTAAATTGGATTTCCAGAGGAACTGATATTTATGTATTCAGAATATGTTTTACAAATTCAGTGCCTCCAGGAAAGCTATTTTAAATAGAGTCAGTCCTGGCTGGGTGATGGGTAAGTTACTCAAAGTGAGCTCATTGGATAAACAAACAAAAATAGAATTTATGTTACAAGAAGGCTTCCACCCTTTTGTGTTAGGAATAGTATCAATCATAAAATTGTCCCAAAAGAATATTAATGCTTTAAAAAATTGCCTTTCAAAAATCAGAAGGAAAAGATAAAGTGTACAAATCTAGTTCAAAAAACCAAATGATTCCAAAGTGATTAATGTTGGAAAAAATATTAATATAGTATTCAACATTAAGAATGTGAATCATAGAATCACAAAACGGTTTGGGTTTGAAGAGACTTTAATGTTCATCTGGTTCACTCCCCCTCCCTACCACAGACAGATACACCTTTCACTAGACTGTGCTACTCAAAGCCCCATCCAGTCTGGCCTTGAACACTGCCAGGGATGGGGCAGCCACAGCTTCTCTGGGCAATCTGTACCAGTACCCTCAGTGAAGAACTTCCTCCTAATATCTAATCTAAATCTACTCTCTGTTACTTTAAAGCCATTCCCCCTTGTCCTATCCTTATAAACCTTTGTCAAAACCCCCTCTTCAGCTTTCTTATCAGCCTCTTTAGGTACTGGGAGGCTGCTCTAATGTCTCCCCCTGAGCCTTCTCTTCTCCAGGTTGAACAACTCGAGCTCTCTCAGGCTGTCTCCATGGTAAAGAACTAAATGAAAACTATGCAGCTTCTGGATTGCTCTCCCCAGTACAGCACATAACATCAGATGCAACAAGAATACAAAATACAATATGCCAAAATTAACTGCAACCATTAACATATACCAAAACCCTTAAGATAAAAGGACTCCGTACAAAGGAAAGGTTTTATTCTAAATTGTTTTGATCCTTTTCCCCAGAGACAATTACTGAACTTAGCTGCCATAAAACATTTGTACTTCAAGAAAGCCCATATTATCTGCTGGAAAAATTCTGCACCCATTTTTTCTCCATGGGTAACTCAAAAGCCAGTAACTCAGATTCTTACCATTATCCTGCTGAAAAGCATCTGAGCTTGTGCTTAGAAATGCTGATTTTAATGAGACTCTAAACTGCTTCTCAAGATGAGCAGAAGGACCAAAATGTCACCTAGCATTGTTTCAATTGAGTAAGTTGTTCAGAGCTAATCCTGGCTGACCTCCAGCTGAATAAATGACCCCATGGGAAAAATCACAATTCATATTTTCTTATGTGAACAAGGTGGTGCAGGTCTGAGCCATCCTACAACATTAATCATTCATTTTCAAGTTGCTTTCAGACTTTTCTCAAGGCATGAACATGGGATGAAAACCAGCAAGGTGTGCATGAATACACTTTGTACCATTTCTATTTCTAGTAATGCTGTAAGATTCAATTACATTTCACAATGATGGCATTTGATTTCTCAGCTGATTTATAAATTATTATTTATTTTTTTGCAGGAAATGATGTCTCTGAATGTCATGTGCTAGTAAATCAGCAGAGCTCAATTAAACCCAGAGAAAGATGCTGATTTACTCTACCTGAGTTTTTCTCCCTGCATATTTATTCTCAATGATCTGGGGATATGCAGAGATTGAAAATGGCAAATGACTAATGCAGCTTTGTGAATCTCCATCCATCTGTCCAATCTTCTCTGGCTTATAATAACATGTTAGTCATGAGGAAGAAATAGTATTTAATGATATTATTTCTCCCATTCATTCTCTAGTTAACTATTTCAGTTATACAGCAGTACTGTAGAAACACTCTTGGAGAAATTAAATGCAGATCTTGAATATGGCAGAAAATGGCTAGTTGCTCTGACATTCAATATATATATGCTTTTTTATATATTTGTAACAAAGCTCTTCTTACATACAACATATTATTTACTCCCTCTTGGTTATTAGTGTTACAGTCACTGGACAGTGAAGTGAAAAGGCTTGCAGATTTTGTAAAGGAAAATAAAGCATTTGAATGACTGCTATATAATTCTCATATTGTTCTTTCTAAAGAAAAACCCCCTCACTTTAGTAATAGAGTTCCCTGGTAAAGTGAGTCATATTCTGGATGATGATCATGAACTAGATCATGAACTGATTTTAATACTGTCCTGGGTTCAGCAATTGCAGTCAGTTTTTCTTCTCCTTAGTAGCTGGTGTT
>JBAFWW010041413.1:986-22824 GCA_036873685.1 Agapornis canus
CTAGTTTAAAGCATCCTTGACAAGTCTGGCAAGCCTCTTACCAAGCCCACTCTTCTCCTTCTTTATCAGAGCATGTCCACTATCCCTCAGTAGACCTGACCTACAAACTCAGGTCCCATGTTCAAGGTACCCAAACACTTGACTATGACACCACTCTTGTAATCATTTATTAACCTGTGCAATCCTCCTAGCTTTATTAAGAAAAGATGTTAGGGAGAAAAAGAGAACTGACTCTTTGAAAGGATCCCAAGAGTATATGTGAAATTCTTAATTTCTACATTTCTCAGTAAACGAAAGAAGACTTGTCAGCCAGTCCAAGAGTTTCCCCCTCAACCACCATACTCATCAATAACTGATGCCATTTTCCAAGTCTCTAGGCTCTTATTTCATATACTTGCTAAAAATAAATATTAGTGGTAACAGTCCCCTTTTGTTGGAAAAAATAAAAGGGATATTTATTTTTTTTTTTAATATGAATGGGGAATGGGTATTATAGATGATTCATCATCTGTGAACAGACATTTTACTTGTGATGCTTGAAGTTAGATGCTGACTTCATACACAAATATCTCTCTTCAGTACCCAAGGGAATAGTGTCATTTTTTAGGAATCTGAAATACATTTACGAGGTCTGTAACATTAGTGAAGACCTTCCCGAAACAGTCTTCTTTGGCAATAAGCTTTTCACTCAGGAGATTCCCTGCAGATTGATTATCCAGAATAGGATTCAGGAGTTTAAGAACCCCTTGGAACTATGGGTACAGTATATACCACTGTTACTGCACACAGGGATAGGCTGTTAATCACTGTCTGCAGTATTTGCCCATGTAAACAATGTTATTTCATATTGCATAGTCTGAGAATTAAAAAATAAATCACTTCAACTGCTGTTTAACCAGTTAACACAAAGTAGCTTGAAGAAAGTACAGATCAGTAGTGATGTTTAGGATCAACCCTTTGGATTATTTCTACCTAATAATGCCCAAAGGTAGACTATAGGTCAGAGATAAGCACCTACCATGGAGATGTGGCTGAGCATGCTGGCAGCATGGATAACTTACCCTCAGTTTCACACTCCTCAGCTGATCCTCATATTTAAGAACACTGGCAATTGAATATCAATTGTTAGTTTTAAAAGTGATTTGATAAAATTCCAGATGTCATTAAAATTAGATCGCAAAGATGTGTGGTCAAATGGTATTCAGGCTCAGTAAGATTATGTTTGTGTATAAGTAAAGTTCACTTTAACAATATTAAGTCAGTTTGCAGTGGCCTTCTGAATGCTGTCTGTCACACTTTAAGTGACATGACTGCTGAAAGAAATTTCTCTTTCTAAACACTTTTAAAATTAATTTCTCTGCTGCATTTTTGTTATTCTTCAGAAAGCTTTTGAAAATAAGTGACACTAACAGGTACTATCAGTCATAAGCAGCAGAATGCTCTGCTACCTCTAGTAAGAGGAAGTTTTATTTATCATGAAAAAAATATATAGCATCCCAATCACTGGGTGATTGGCTATGCCTTTTGCATTACTTTATTCATTAGATTTGGTACCTGTATTCTTTAGACATGAGTGACATAAAGTGATAAGGAGACAGACAAATCAGATGAGATGAAAACTCAAATAATAATGTTGTGGAACATACAAAGATAATATTTTTAAGGCTTTGCGTAAAAAGGTTTTGGCTAAGAGGAAACTGGCAAAACTTGTCTCACTGCCAGTTTTACAACTGCTGAAACAAATCTTTATAGCTTTTTCTATAAAGTGAAGCCTTTGAAATATTTCCTTCTGTATTTTAGGGGAATTTGTGAAGCTTTGATTGTTCCACTAAAGCTCTGAAGTACTTTGTCTGGTTATTATTGCCTTTCCCTGATGTTCCACTGGTAGACATATAATAAATTTCAGTGCTTTTGTTACCAACTTATCACAACATTTTTATAGAGAGTAGTTTCAGAGTGGTGAGAACAAAAACAACAGCCTCATATAGAGTCCAGACAGCACATTGAACCGGGGACCTAATATACTCTATGTATGGAAAGCAATGAATATACTGGGGGGGAGGGGAGGGGGGGGAAGTAAAAAGCTCCAACCACTTTTAATTTTCTAACAGTTTTGAAACTAGGTAGTTTTACATATGACTAAGCCATTTCAAGGTAAGAAATTTACTGTGGATTTTATTTCTTCCTAAGATTCACAGGCCAGAAAGACACTCAGCTGAGACCTGATTCTGGTCTCCACCATGTATTTGAATGCACTGAAGCTGTAGAACAGTGGGATCAAGACTTTCCCTGAGGCTGCTGCTTCTGGCATCTCATGTTCATCTAGAATAAGTAATTTGTCATCTTAACTAGTGATTTGACTGGATCAGGTCAAGAATACAGAATAAAGCCATGAACAAGCTTGTGGAAATTGTAGTCATGAAAAATATTATTCTTGTTTTTCCACCTTCATTTTTGGTTTTGGGGTTCTTACAAGAGACTCATCATCTTTCCAGGGTCCACACATACTGTTATATTGTTATATTCAGAAGCACACATCTTTTTTAGCAATCTATTCGGAAATAGTGCATCATGGAAGAAATCAGTAACTAGAGAGCTGCATTTGGCAGCTATCTCTCTCTGGCCAGAGATAATCTAGGATTAAGGATTACTTTCCCAGCGTCATAACTTTTGCAGGCATGTAAATATGTGGTTGCAAAACTCACTGTGAAATTCTAATTAAGGGAAACCCACAGTTGATCCTCTTTTTAGGGCACTCTTTTATGCTGCTTTTCTGCAGTTTAGTCCTTGTTTCAGCACCAAAAGACAGAAATTGAAGTTTAAGAGGTCTACAAACCCCATTTTTTCAGGTGGTTCTGGAACACTGATCTGAAGTCCTAGTGAGAAATTTCACATGAAGAATGGAAACCTTTGGGTACACATTTTAATCTACTCCCCAGCACAAGAGATTGGCTTGTTTCAGGGAAGTGGCAAAGGGGAGAAAAGAGGAAATGAGGAGCAGTAGAGGTTACCTAACACCATATTTTTGAAGGTAGCTCAATATGGTGTTTAATTTTTTTTTCAATCATCTGCAAGAGAAGGCAGTTGTGGGTAAATGTAGTTAGCAATTTAGTCACAGGATTTGTGAGATTCTGTCCCCACAAATCTAGAAGCTGCATAAGTAGAAATCAGGCATTTCATGCTGATTAGTGAGTGATGTTACACAATTATGTGCTAGCGCAGATGTAAAATTAAAAGCTGCCATCATCTGCTTTCCCAGACATCTCTGGCTGCCATCTGTGTTCTCTACCTTGCCTTAAGGGAACATAACAAAATTTCATACCATACAAACTCTAAAGAGTGTTGCCTCAAGTTTACACCATAGAGATCCTTTTTCTACTGGAGCTGCTGCTGTTCAAATACTGCAATTCTTATTTTAAGTAATGAAGTTTTAAATGTCTGCCCCTCATGTATGTTATTCACCATGCTGTTCTCAAGGAGTAACCTCAAAGTGAATTTTCCATACAGCTGGAAATTCTGAGAGGTTTAACAGTTGGGTTGGTTTCCCCCCCCCCCCCTTAGCTTTGAAATACTCTGCATACTATAATTTCCACAAAAGACCCTTCAGTTTTGAAAGAGAACAACTTTGTATAGGTTCAGATATCCTTTCCTCTGTACTTATTAGTTCTTCTTAAGAACTTGCATTTCATGACTCTCAGTCCAAATTTCTGATATTTGGAGATCACCCTCTTGGTGTAGTCCAAATCAGATTCAGAGAATGTTATTAATACTGGGATATAATTTGAATTTGTTTATCAAAGAAAGTTACAAGCAACTTCCACTTCTAAAACTCAAACCTACAATGAATTTATAACAGCGATAAGGAAATAACTTAATATTTTTATTTTATTTTAAAGATCTTTTGGGAGGAGTTACAGACACAATATCATCTTATTTACATTCCCCATCATGAAGTACCAGTGTTTCTGTTTGAGGTGAATCAGTAACACATATGCACAGTACTGAAAGCTACCTAATAGTTTCATTTAGAGGACTGCTCCATTTGGCCTAGATTATGTGGGAGTTGTGGTTTGTGATGCATGTTCTTCCTACTATTCACAGAAATAAAACAGTGACAGTAGTGGAAAATATCAAAAAAAAATGCTACTATGATGAAGTCTATCCGGACACAATGAGTCTAGATGATTTGATGCAGGGCTATGTGAAGCATCCATCTTGAAAAGAAATCATTATTAGGGCAATTACAATTGAAAACAAATCTCAAACATTATGTCCTAGAATGGCATCCAGTACACAGTTGTATTGAAGATTTGTTCTCTAGAGAAAAGGAAAATTTTGAATCCACTTAACTAACAATTTCCGAGTGTCTGGGAAGAACTCTCTCAGTGGAAAGAAAGCAAGAGATGGAAACAGCAGCCATATACATATGAGCATGGTAATCACTCTTTCTCATGACCAACAGGACTGAAAAATTTTACCAAAGCCACTGGGAACTTAAAACACAGTATTAATAGTTCCACAGCAATAAAAACATTTTTCTCTCCCTTTACACACAGTCTTTAGGTTTGTCCCAGGGAGCAATTCTGGTTAAGATTCTATGTAAGTTTACATTTTTCCAGGTCAAGAGGAGAACTAAAGTTGTAGAAGAGATAAGACAGTTTCAGAGGATGAGTTAAAGGGCAAGTGCCATGTACCTTCCTGTCTACTTTTTTATCTACCTTCTATGGAAGTGACTTCCTCCTTCAAGGTTTCAGTAGGGTTCAGCACCTTCTTCCCTTTACAAATAGCCCTCTTCAACCTCTACAAGTGAGACTAAAAACTATAGTATCATTTGATTTCTTTTTGCAGCTAAGAATGAGGGAAAAAAAAAAAGAACACAAAAAAAGGCAAACCCAAAACAATACAAAAAAACCTTACAGCTTTGAAAAGCAGGTTTTGGAAGCGGTTTTTGTGCTTTAAGAAACTTACATAAGGACCTTACAAAGTACTTTATTGGAACATCATAAAAAAAGGGGGGGAAGAGGGAAAAAAATGTTCCTTTAGAATAAAGGAGGACTAAGTCGTAGTATTGCCTTTCATGTATATTCAAAAGTGACATAAATATGAACTGTGAATATTCACAAAACCAGAAGCTGGAATCCTGGAAAAGGTGTGAAATCATCACTCTGAATTCTGTCCAGAAGGACAGAAGCTTCTTTTGTAAATAGCTACAGGTATTTCTCCAGCTGGGACCTGATCCAAAGCTTTTGAAGTTAATCAATCTGTACCATTTGTTTGCATGTGGATCAGCTCCTAACTAGTAAGTTGACTCACCCAGAAAGGTGCTGGGCTGGTCTTCAACACTATGCAAACTAATGCATCAAATGCAAGGCATTGTAATCAGAAAGAAAAAAACATTTTTTAAAGTTCTTTACTGCTTTATCACAATACAAAATCTAAATGTGTAAATGACCACAACTATATATTGTAGGTATATTATGTCAGATATTTGTTATATTCATTTTAGTGTGACTGTAAGCATCACACTGGATGACAGGTATTTTTTAAGACAGGATGAAATATTTTTGGTGGTTTAAAATTATCTGCCCATTAACATCAAGATTTCATCCATTTCCCTGAACTCAATTTAACTTCAAATCTTCTGTCTACTTGAAGTTTTACCATTAGGTTGAAGATTATTCACTAAGGTATTTTAGAGTTTTACTATTATTATTTTTGTCTTCCTCTTGCCAGTCACTCTTCTCATTGTAACAATCTGCAGCATCACAGGCTCCTTCCATTTGCAGAGTTTTCTTTCTTTTCTTTGGCCAGAAATGCTGCTCTGTGATGAGGAAACTGTGAGATTCATCATGGTCTCAGTCTCTTCTTTACACCCTCTTCAAAATTGTGCAGAATGTGCACGTATTTCAGGTGTATTATCTGAGATATTGAGGGATAGTATGGATTTGCTGAGACACAAGTCTGACAGTTTTCAATCAGAGGGATCCAGAGCACAATGGGACAGTGTTGTTATTTAAATCAATGTGGATCCTCAGCATTAATTAGAGATAAATTTAAAGACTGGTCTGGTCATGTTTATCAGTTGCTTAGAAAAGGACATTTTAACTCACTTTGAAGTTTCTAGTGACTCTTAGAATGGTGGGACTGCTCTTCCAGACCTTGTAGGATAATTACATCTCATCACATGCTACCAAGATAGTGGAGTTTGGGACAGGGGTTCCTAAAACATCACCATGCTTTACTGGAACCTTTTCAAAGTGGAGGAGACCTACAAACAGGAGTGGCAGCACATGCCCAAGAGGTCAGACATAAACAGCCATGGTCTGAAGGTATCATTAGCTTTGGCTTGGCAGACCTGGCTCATTATTACTCCTGTTATGAGAGCAAATCCCAATCCAGGAGCCAGGGATTTGAGGCACTGAGCTCCTACATGCACTGCAAGCATATCCGAAGAACTAAGGCAGAACACACTGGATCTATTTTGCTCTAATACTGCATTATTTACAACAATTACATTAAGATCTACTTTGTCAATCCTTTATATATAAGAGGAATTCACAAATAAGTACCAAGATGTGCACAAGCAAGAATAATTTCAACTTTATGGGTGCTTCATGAGGCTGTTCTGAGCAGAACGCAAGAAGACAAAAAAAGAAGAAACAGCTTGTTGCTTCATTTCCTGAAACTGATATAAGTTGTAATAGTACATACCACAATAGTTTATAGTTTAAGACATTTAAACACACAACTTCTGTCATCAAGCAGGAATCTGAAAGGAATATCCTGAGCTTTATTTAGCCTGTGAAGGTGTAAGAAAGCTTAGCTCCAAATTCTTCCTCCAATTTCTGCCAGTTAAAAAGCATGCCAGTTGGATCCTTCAGGTTTCTTCAGGGATCAGCAGAAGAAATAATATTTACCTATGATATAACTTGCAAAGTAATTTCCTTTTGCTATGGCTCAGGGGCACTTTATAGTCACTAGACTATGAACTCATGTGTGATCTGAAAGCAAGAACTAAGCACACTGGAATATAATGAACTCATAAACAGCTACTTACGAAAAGTATTTTGAAGGACTGAAGTCTCAGACTTGTAGTACTCAGTCATTCATTATAGTAGACATCTGAGTAAGGCTCGAAAGTCACAGAATGAGGACAAATGATCTTTGCATCTTATTAAGGAACAAGTAAATGAGAAAGGTTCAATTGCTACAGATTTTCAGAAACTGGTTACTGTTTTCTCTCAAGAATTAAATGCCAATAAAACAAACAATGAGGTAGAGGGGCAGTTGTTTGGTTTTGGATATTTTTTTTTTAAGTTCCCCAGTTCTTAATAGTGCCACAGGAGCACAGGCCTGATATTTTGGGAATACTGATTCCACCAGGCTGCTTAGTTTATGAAACAGATAACCATGGATGCTTTCCAGTCACCCAGCATTGCACAGGCTGACAATACTTGTGTCTGAATTGTCACCTTTCGGTGTGGTAGTTTTTAGAGCTTGGTGATTATAAATGGCACCACTCACCCTTTTCACCTCATAGATTAGATAGCTGCTGTCTTTCCCATTAGTCTAAGAGGATAAAGATCTTAACAGAATATTAAAACAAAAACAAACAAACAAAAAATATAAGCATGGCAGTGTATTTGTACAGAGGGTCCATCAGTTCAGTAGATGGGATGGTTAGTGATTAGCTGATATTAAGGAATAATCTGAAGAACTGTCTCAAATGAAAACTAGCAAGATAACTTTTTTTTACAGTATCACATATAAGGAGCACCAGGAGGGCTGAGGCACCACAGGTGTGCCTGGTGCTCCTTGTCAGCTCACTTTCTAATTAGGAGTGCCCTTCTGTCCAAGTGGAAAAGACAGAAAGTAACATTATGATTTCTTCCACTCTGGAAGGGGGTGAGGGTCATGGGGTGGGTGCCGGTATAGGGAGAGGAGGTGAGGGGGGAAATGGGGAAGTTTGTTTATTTGGATTAGGTAAATATATTTTGATCAGGTGTGTTGTCTAGTGCCAGCATGATTAATGGTGTTCTACATGACACAGCCACTAAATAATAAAGCAATTGTAAAACCAAAATATATTTTTAAGATAAAAGTCCTGTGGCCTTTTCTGACAGCATATGATATCCCTGTTCTGACTCCTCTGAAGTTAACAGGATTGATTATTGATTGAGGCATCAACAGGAGGGATTTCTGCTTTGGCCGTACTGCAGAAAGAAGCAATAAAGGCTGGTGTAGTCCATCCCTTGGAGAAGCAAAGAGTTAGAGTCCAGAACTTTGACAGGCATCCATCACGTGATGTTATTCAGGAGCCCTAACAATCCTATCATTAAGCAAGCAGGCATGTTTACTTGTGGTGTAGTGACAGCTTAGTCTGTGGTATTCGCTGTTAGTTTGGCATCTTTGTGTCTGTTGTAAACCACATAACTCTGCTTCCAACCCCTTACTTATCAAGAGCAACTGTTGATACTATAGCCCAGTTGATGCTTTCTCATTCTTTTGTTCATTTTTTCCCAAACCTTGGATTTCTCTGCCCTGTGCTATCTTACTCCCTTTCACCTGACAGAAAATGTATATAGGAGACAACATAATCAAATTTATAATACCACTGAAAAAGCAGGTAATTGCATACTTCAACAAGTGAAAACTCAAAGCATCTTAATTACATTCACTCTTACCAGATTTTATACCTGTGCTGGCCTGCTGCATGAGTGTTCACAAAGCTGGACACCACACTGTGCTGCTGGCAGCCTTTGCATGGCTGCTCTGAAGCGACGTGGGGTTCAACTGCATGAGCTTCAGCAGCTCCCTTTGTTTGCAGTGTAGACACAAGCAGAACTATCCATCACTCCCAAAGCCACCCCTGGGGTAACATTTATTGCATGCTTCTTATCTGATGCTGAGCTGTTTCTGTAATTCTTAAAGGTTTTGTAATGCAGCTGTAGAAAGCAAGCAAGAGATGGGGTTACTGCTGCTGTTGCGTGTATTCTAAGGCCATTCTTCCACCCTGCTATGTTGTGCCCATGGTAACTAACACACTGTAAATCATCCTATGGAAAATAGCTGATTGCCAGTACTGCCTGTAAGCTGCAAGGAATCGTGAAAGACAATAAAAATTATTCACATCCACTCTCTCCTCCCTTTAAATCAGCTGTTAAAAGACAAGGGGGGCAAACTGGAAATGAGCATCACTGTTTACTTCCTCTGTGAAGTCAATAAAGTCACACCTAGGAGGAGCAGGTCTCCATTTGATTTTAATTCCTACTGCATGGGGGAAACAGAAGATGCAGTGGCATTATCATAACTTTTCATTAACCTCAGTGGGCAACCTGTTCAGCTAATGGAACACACATGAGCAGAATGCCAGCCTGGTTATAACCCGCAGGAGACACTGAGGAAGAAATTGCCTTACAGCATACTTGGTGTCTGGGGCTTGTAGGGCTGCTGCTATCCTGCTGAGAGAAGAAGGGGGGCAGGCTGTGCACAGAGACCACCTTCATGTTGCTCTGCACAATGGGCAGAATAGGAAATCCTCTGCTGAGTGAACCATAGGCAAACAAGTTTGCTGATCTTTTCTCAGAGCAAGTCAGAGGGAAGCCAGCTGCAACTGAAGAGACAATTAAGAGCAATAACACACTGCTCAGGTGATATTAGTGCATGTTTCCTCTCAGGGAGCAATATCTCTATGAACAGCTTCAACCAGGCAGAACAAATATTTGTCTGTCTGGTGGAAGGGGCTACCAGGGACTGAAGCTAAAATTGTGTTTCAGCTTCTGAGTCTCTTCGTGAGTTTGGGTTGGTATAATTCATCTGTGTTAGACAGCTAAAATGATTTGGGTTTTGTTTTTGTTTTCCTCTAGAAAAACACACAGCATGTTAACCTCATCCATTTACAAGTAGAGTAGCTAAATGGGAACAAAGTGAAAGCTTAGGACAATCTGAACTGTCTTGGGGTACAATTAGCATTTACAACACTCATTAGAAAGGTAAATCCTGAAACAGCCTAAAACCATTTTCAGGAGACTTAGAAAAAGAACCTCTCTGTTAAGTGGTGATACCGCAGAAGAGTGAAGACTATTCAGAGCTCACTCACAAATATAAAGTGAATAGGTTACAGCTACTTTATATCATAACATGTTATTACCATAAAATATTAGATTAATTACATTTTCTGTGTATGTGCATGATAAACCCTCTGTAAAAATAATGCTATGTGAATATTGATAAATGTGCAGGGAACTAATATTGTTATTTGAGGTTATATTGATTATATTAATTAGAATGGTAATGTAGGTATGCTTATTATGATTAACAGAATTGTGTTCAGGTTGTTGCATTTTCCATCTGAACTAAATTAATTTTCTCTTTCTAAAGTTGTTAAAGATTAGTATTAAATGTATTGAAATGATCAGTGAATAAGTTCCTCTAAAACCCTCTTCACTTCTATGTCAAATCTCATATATGTACTATGAGTCTTGAGAATATAGTTTTTATTTATTATTATGATTATTGAGAATTATTGACATACAGTACCCAAAGGGGGAAGAACCTGATCCTAGTGGGTAATACTAAGCAATTTCCACTGAGCACAGGATTAACTAAGGCTCGTGAACTTCAATGAGAGCATGTATACGTATAAAGGTCAAACATGAGAGCAGCTTTACTGGAGACTTAACCCACAAAGATAATCTGGTTTTCCAATTAATGAGAAAATAAGTTGGGCAGCCTTAAAGACATATCTTAATGAAATAATTAACTATAAATGAGCTGCTGTGCCACTATCACAGAGTAGAGAGAGTTCAGCCTAACCCTTAGGGTATATGCAAAAAAAAAAAAAAAAATTTTGCTGAATTAACAAAATAAATTCCGCTTTACATCAGTGCTTAAACACAGGTGGGGTTTTTGTTATGGTTTGGTTTTGTTTGTTTTGTCTTGCCCTCTCTTGCATTTCTTCTCTGGGAACAATTCAAATAATTGTATTTCTTAATTGCCATAAGACTCCTGCAAATATTAAAAAGCGTGTAGAAGAGCTAGCTATTTTTTAAAAATTCAGTGGAAAAGCTAACATTTTCTCCAAACAAAAATGAAGGTTTTCCACAACTAAAATTTACAGATATGGACAAAAGTCTAAGTAGGGTGATTAATATTTGGCAAGGCAGATGCACATGACAGAGTTCTGTCATGAAGTTTCATGTCCAAAGCCCTTTCAGGATGCACCCTCAGGCACCATTGACAGCACTGAGGTGGGCAAAACTGGAATGTACAGAAGAAGAGATGACTGAGTAGCACCAGAAGATAAAAAAGCACAGGTCTGAGGAATTGATAAAGATGACAAGATGAAGGCTTCCATAGAAATTGAGCTTTGTTTCAGTAGAAGCAAGTTCCTATATCTCCCAGCAAAGACTGTTCATACAAACATAGAAGGACAGAGAAAAGTTTGAGCAGTGTATTTAACTCTCTTCTGTTCATTAAGAATATTATCACAATTCCTTTATTTTTCCATATGAATATTATTAAGCTTTGAGTTTGGTATAAAGAACAAGAAATTTTATAATTTAATGCAATTCTCATCGTGAACTAATTAGTAAAATGTAATGAACAATAGTTGTGACAGAACAAGGTTATAGTTGTAACAACTTCTTACCTGTTCGAAATTATACTCCTGTGATCTCTGTTTTTAACTCGGGAAATAAATTTTCAGCGATGGAGCTAAGAAGGAAATTACTGGACATTTCTTTGAACAGTAAGCAAAGAGAATATCATAATTAGCAGGTTCATGTATTTCAAAATACTGTGTTCACCTGACAGTTCTTTCAATCATTTTTAGTAAAATACATCTGTAGCCATTGTGCAATCCCCTCACACCTGTAAATTATCATGTGGAATGTCATGATTTATTTCATAGCATAAAAGCTGTTAAATGAATACTGACAGCACCATTAGTGTTCTGATCTTGAACTGAAATGCAAGTCAGCTCTGCTTAAGTTATAATTCTCATGAGCCACAGATAGATCTGCAGATAAAAAGGTTAATCAGAGCTGAATTAGTAAAGAAAAATCAGTAAAGAAGTGAGCAATTCAGGAAATGACATGCTCAGTCTCTTACTCTAATACCATTTCTGTAAGCAGCCAATTGCCAAAGACTCCAGAGTACTAAAACATGGGCTGAAAACTTGATTCATTCTGAATAAACAAAGAGATGTACGTATTACCTGAGCAGCTGAATCTGTTTCCACCTACATCCAGTACTTTATTCCCACTTCTGGCAAGCAGAACTCAAGTGAGCTTCTCACACCCTGGACTCCTATCTGACCACTGCCTTTGGGAAGAGTGCAAGTGAAAAATAGAGATAATTAAATTAAGAGAGCTAATAATGTTCTCAATTTATCCCACTAAGAATCGTCAAATACTGTTGTTTGGCCCTAAACCCTAGATTCCTTGATATCACCACCTAGGAAAAAAAAAAAGTAGTTCCCCTGATTATACTGAAATAAGTTGTTTAATTTGTATTCTTAACCTTTTCTGAGCTAATAGTGGTTTGTGACTGTTTAAAGTGTAAATCTACTACTTTTTTTTTTTTCTGAAAATAATACTCTTTCTCATTTGTTCCCTAATGCTGTACTCCCTATTTTGTTGTTTTCATACTTAAACCAGTCACTTTTTTCTTTCTAGTCATATAGATACTATGTGTAGTCCTCTATGGTGCTGAAAAATTGAATGCTTGTGCATAGAGCCTCATGAATTTTGTTGTAAAACTAACAGCTGTGATCCTTTAAAGTGCAGAACGTGCTTTGTAAAGGGCCAAGCACTCAGTACATCTTCCCAGTTTCTAAAAGATTTGAGATTGTACTTGTTCGGCACTTGGCTAACAGTGCTCAGCATACATCAAGGAGGAAGCTTCTTCTTAATGAGGAATAATTGTTTTCTCTCCCAATACAGCCCTCATTCAAAGTTTAGGCATTATATGTACCTTTACTTGCATTTTTATCTGAGCTGTTTAGTCCAACCTATTTGTCTGTCTGAAGGGATAAGCAACATTCAAACAAAACATAAACACTCAGCCTCTCAGACTGCTTGGTTGGTGTTTTTTCAAGTTAGCTATAATAATTTACAGCTTCCGTGAGAATCTTCAAATTTGCCAAATGTAGTTTGTATACTGTTATTTATCAGCTTTTTCCTTTTGACAAAACAGCCCAAAAGGGTAATCTAATCTTTTTTCAAATGAAGTTAAATCAAATTATCTCCCTGTTTTTCCTGTTACTTACAAAAGTATACTTCAGTAATTCTAAAGTAACATACTGGGGCTGAATTAAGTGTTAGATTAAAAAAAAAAAAAAAACAAAACAAAACAAATAATGCTTTATTGATGTGCTGAGGTAATTTCTTATTCCAAATGAAATGTTTCTTTTCTCATTTAGAACTCCAAATGGGACCCTGATAAATGGAACAAAGTGGCCAGTCTTCACTAGTATGGAACAAAAATATTTGACATTAAATACTGACACTTCAGAGATACTGACAAAATTACATGCTCAGCAGTGTCGATTCTGGAATAATTTTTTTCCCAAAGTCCTGGAAATGACAGGTAAAAATACTTTTATATAACATTCATACAAGGATCACTTGCTTGATATTAATATGATACTTGAGTTTAAATCTTTATATTCCTGTTTGTGAGTTAACTTCCATGAGCTGTTCAGATGTTGCATAAAACTGCCCATGCTGTGGTAATGGAGTGATATGTAAAGTGCCCTATGCTTCAGGCCAGGGGCTCACTATCCTGTAGCACCCTGTTGTGTATTAGGGGCCAAGGCCTAGGACTTAATAGAGCATAGAGCTTCTCTGTCTCAAAATACAGATGAAGCCACAATAGGAGACATTAAGAGTGCTGTAGATAATCTGTCAAACTACCCTATGAAAGGGTCTGGGCGCTGACTGGGTCTGGATTCCTGAGATACTGTGCAAATTTCATGTATCTGAGGTAGGTTGTGGGATGTTATATTGGGATATTATCTATTATTTATGCGCTTATATTATCATGAAACTAATGCACAGAAGATATTAAGTACATGGCTGCTGTAAAGAGAGAATTCTATTTTACATCTCACGTGAGAGCGCATTGTGTTCTATTTCTAGAGTGTCAACCATGGATGACATCCAGAGACTTCAGGATTTGCCTGTGCAAAATAGAACTGAATTGTGCCTGACCTTGTACACAATAAATTTATGGGATTCTGTTACATAAAAAAATATAACCTGCTCTTTGAAACTTTAATCTCAGTTGAAGACAAAAGTCTCAGATTTTCTTTAGGAGCCCGATGCCACTGTTTTTGCAGTGCTCAGCAAACAGACCAAGTCTCTGTGCTTCCGTACTTCAAAAGGAATTGATTTTATAAAGTAATTTTGCAGCTCTGGAGCAACATTCTGCTGTTTGGCTGGGGGGTAGGAAAGGAAAAATCTCATTTCAAAAACAAGATACACTTTTTAAATGCTAATCAGTAATTTACAAGCTTTCTGTAAGATTCAGTTTGAATATTAGTCTTAAAATATATAAACTTTCACGTTGCAAAAATTATTATTTCTGAAATAATTTATTCCTTCCTAATTTGAGACTATAACTGTATTATGGCACAACTTTATCAGCTTTCAACTCAAGAAATGTTTTTCAATTAAATCAAGAGAAGTAAAATCAGTAGGTAAAATAAATAATCTGTAAAGCATACTCAGTGATTTTAAAACCACAAGATATCAAATTATGGATGGATTTTAGGGAGATTTCAAAAATTCTGACAGGGGCTTTATGCTGAGCCAGGAGAATTGGAATATGTTACCTATTTCTTTGACCCGTCTATGACCCCCCACTGATTAACATGCATCATACAAATGACCTGTGCATACCCAAATGTTCTGTGGTGGAACAGAGAGAGCACATCATAGAATCATAGAATAGTTAGGGTTGGAAAGGACCTTAAGATCATCTAGTTCCAACCCCCCTGCCATATCATCAGACATAGCTGAACACATCTTGCCAGGACTGCAGAGTTGCTTTACATGGTTCTGTGGTGCAAAGGATGACAAAGCAACACTCTGGATCTGCCAGGAGACAAATACATCACTTTGCCAGATTCAGTAATTTACCACATAAATTTACATGATTTAATTAAAAGAAATTCCTGAGTGTATTTTTAGCAAAAGGAAAGAATCATTATGCCTGAATCCTACATACAAAAGTGAGACAAGAATACTGTCCTGAAGTAGAGCTGCTTTGTCATGTATCTGCATCTGTCAGTCCTTGAAATATTGTGACAGAAATATTATCTATTTATGTTCCGTATACAATCTTATCCAAGTCCAACAAAGAAACCTTTAAGATTCCACTTACAATAATGATATAATACTTTATACTGTAATAATTCTCTTCACTGAAATATTATTTTGCATTTTCTATCTCCTTTTATGCTCAAAGGACAGTGCATGCTATGTGTATTTCCTAGTTTTCTGAGGTTCTGTCTTTTCTGTTGCTTCTCACCATGAAATATTATTAGAAAAAAGAAGGTTGCTTTAATATGATATGATATGACAGAGAACAAGAAGGAAAACTTATGCTATCATTATTGCAAGTAGGGTTCAGATAGACAAAGTGGAATTTTATCAGGTAGAACCTGCAGAAGACAATCAAACAAGCTTACTTTGGAGAAATTGCAAGGGAATTTCTCACGCCAAGTGTTCAGAATTTGGCATGAATGTGCTTGCTAACAGACCACACATTTATCTACTGATCCTTTCCTAGAACAAGCCTTGCTATACCCTTGAGGTCTTCTTTGCATGTAATAGCCAGCTCCAAATGTGTTCAGCATCTGAGCAAGCCTGTTACCATGACAGGCAGAGTAAGACAAGTTCTTTGACGCTTTTAAATATATGAAAGAAAGAAAATATTTAGTCCCTTCCACCTTTATGGTTGGATATTTTTCACTTTCCTTAAGCAATCAAATCAGATATGCTTAAAAAAAAAAGAATCATGGTTATGGATTGAGAAAACTAATAAGAAAAAAAAAAGAGCCTTACACATTAAGGCCTTTATATTTCTAGAGTACTTTGTATGAATTTAGGAGATTTCTCAATATCTTCTCCTTTCATTTCAATACATGAAAAGTATAATTGAAGACAAGTCAAAATTTGTGGATTTATGTCCAGCTTGATAATAACCATTAGACAGGTAAGCTGGACCTAGACATGCCTTATGTGGGCTCCCAGTTCCAATTGGACACAGTTTCTATACAGCTTTCAACCTTATTGCAGAGGCACCAAGAATACCCTCTGTTCCTACTCACCACAAGACAAGCCAGGAGCATTTGGAATTTAATGTTTCATTAGAGGGCATGAGCGTTGAGGCAATCACTAGAACTTTTTCTAAGGACTGCTTCTTAAAGAAACACACAGAGGGACAGTAAACAGTAAGTGACTCTTAAATAGCTTTTAAAGCAATCATATGTTAATTATAAAATTATCTGTATTAGATTCTACCTCCTTAACACTAATTTTAATGCATCTAGAGCCCTAACTGTTTATATATGCCTGTTTCCTCTTGATTATAAAAAGCTGCATGCAGCCAACCTTTCCATTTATTGTTCCATTACTATTTTTGTGTGCCTAATAAAATAGAAAAATATGTACCATATGTATTTGATATTACTGTATCATAAAATGGTTTGAGTGGAAGAGACCTTAAAGATTATCTAGTTCCAACCACCCTGCCATGGGCAGAGGCAACTTCTACTACAGCAGCTTGTTCAAACCACCCTAAAAAGATTTTGAATGTGGAGGCAGAGAAAAGTCCAGCCTTTGAACTTCTCGAGAAGTTCAACCAGTGGATAACAAAAATATATATTTGCTGTGGTACTCCAAACAGTACCTGGATTCTATAGAGCTAGTATGAATATTAAAAGAATATAAGTAACTAGTAAGAATATTAAAAAAATGACTATTTTGAAAATTAACCGTAAGTTTTCAATTTCCACAGAGCTAGATGCTACGCTTTGTATGCAGACAGAGAAGTAAACAGGTCAAAAGTAACTTCACCCATATTACCACACCTACCAACAAAGATTTTACTCAGTACACCTATGGACAATAAGCTATGCACCTTAATCTGATTTCTTTCTAACTCCAGTACCTTCTTTTGTGGGTCATAGGAAAGATAACAGCCCTTACAACATTTTATCTCCCTGAAAGCTCTATTGATTTTAGGAAGAATAAAATACATAAAACTTTAAAAACCTGAAGTTGTTAAAAATACATATGAAATACATATGCTGTGGTTAAAAGAAAAAAAAAAAAAAAAAGCCTTGTATTCTGAGTCTGTGATTAAGGAACACTGAATAGAGATAATGAGGTATAGATACTATTTGTTTTCTTCTTTCTGAACACTTGTGTAGAAACTATCACCATGAGAATCTACAGCATAAACTTCTATCATTAATCAGACTAATGAATCAAGAAGTTTGCAGGTACCCACATTTATGGGCTGTTGAAGACATAGAAATTAATTCTAACTCATAATCCCTTATTAATTTTGCTATATCATAACAGGTATATGGCCCTTGTCCCAACCTTAATACACAAAAATACATTTAAGATTAGCACTTTATTGGCACATCTAGCAGTTCAGCAAATGATGTACAGAGATAAATTTAACTTTGCTACAATGCTATTAAAGTAAAGGCCGTACGTGTGGAAATAAAAGACATGCCAGCTGTCTGTGCTGACACTGCCAAATAAAAAAAAACAACTTTCATTTTTTGGTCTGTTAAACTCGGACCTTTCTGAGAACTAAGGTATAATTCATTGCCTTCTGAAATACCTCCTTTTCTCCTTGAAAACTTCACTGGACTTTGCATTAGGCTAATCAGCATTAGTGTAAAGTTTGGGATTGCCTAAATGACTGCATATAGCAAAATAACCTCACTGACTTAGCTGACTTCCATAGTGCTGCAGCACATTGTAGTAATTCAGTGCTCCAAGCACTTTAATTATTGGTCAAGTTGAATCCTCTAATCCTGTGGGGTTTTATTTTTTTATTATTATTATTATTTTTTGTTGTTGTTTTTTCTTCCAGCTGTCAGATCATCCAAGTCATGGGTGGTTGCTTCAGAGATTGATGATATTGGTGATAATGGGATGCATTGGCTTGTGACTTCAATTTGGATCTTATCTCTGAAAAAAGCAAACAAATGGGAATCCAAGTTCTTATTTGTGTTTTACTGCCCCTTTGGTCTTTAAGATTCATAATGATGGCTATTCCAAATTACTTGTTATCTGCTTTCTCTAGCTAAGTTGCTTCCTCACCATGATCGTTCAGAGGCACCAAAATGCCTTATAATTTATACTCTTGAAGACTGTTTTTTAAGTGAAGATGTGTGTATGTTAGAAGCATTTCAGTTTCTAAAGTCTTTGGGCAGACTTCAAACACATCTAAACCTGAAAAATTAAAGAAAGAACAAGGGGTTTTATTTCATAAGTAGAGCCACTGTCTGGATAAATAAAACTGCATACCCATAATCAAGAATAACACAAGAAATACGGCTGAGGCATTTTTCTTCAAGTAACACTAGTACTGGTTCATACACTAAAATACCCATCTGTTTGACATATGTGGAAAATCTGTCTTCACCAGAGACCCTGGCTACATTTTTAAATTTAGAAACATGCAAAGGCAAGTTCTTAGAGTCAGGAAAGTTATATGTTGTGCATGTCTTCTCCCCATAGTGCTGGGAGTCATACCTGCATAGGTTACTGATCAAAACATGGTTTTATTGTTACCGTTATGTACAAATCCTCTTTGAGTTATTTTTTTTTTCTTTAGACTGCAATCATAATTAAAAATTATCTGAATTTTTCTTTGATCGCCAATGTAACCAGGCTTATTTACATCTTTGAACTGAGGGAGATGAGTGTGGTTTATTTATTAATATTTTTTCCTATATTTGTTTTTCACAATTTCCATTTCAACTACAAGGAGTAGCACTAAACCTCTGCAAGAAAAAACTATCTTGGTTTTATTTCTGGTCTCACTGAAACCAAGGAGCAATGTAAATCTCATTTCAAAGTCTCATTAAATTTCCATCTGGATTTCCAGACCAAAAAGGTTTGCAAATGTTGAGCAAAAGTGCAAATAAGCAACCAAAATACTGGATGCTTCTCCAAGCTTAATCTCTGAATCTGCTAACTCTTTTTCCAGAATATTTTGACATCTGATGTGCAAAACATAAAAATATTTCATTTTCACGTAACCAGTCAAACTTGCAGTGCTGGCAGACCATGAAAAAGGGTGTTTTTATGGAGGAAAAGGGCCTATGCTCTATTGCAGCAGAAGAACATAAAGTCAAAAAAGCATAAAGAAACCATGGAATTTATCTCATGAACACAATTACCAAGTTTTTTTGGAAATGAGCTTTGTCAGTAGGGGAGACTGAGATAACTAGGTCCAGAATGAACAAAGCATTCACAGATCATAAATGGTTTCTAAACATTTCCTTAAAGTCTACAACTGATCTACAATAATAAGCCACAGTACGTGACAGAGCCTGCGTACATTATCTTTCCCTTAGTTGTTGTATGGATTTTTCCTGCAAGGTCACTGCATTTAGTGTTAATTATCTTTTGGGGTGGGAGGAAGTGATCCCTGTCTGTAAAATACCTTGTACAATGACATATTTTTATTACTCTTCTCATTCCCACACTCTGCCCTGACGCCTATACCAAATTTGGCAATAAATATTGCCTTGGGACACAGGATTAACTGGCAAACATTTCATAGGCTAGAATGAAAAAGAGAAGATGGTTCCATGTTGACATGGTGCACATTTTACAGTATCCTTCTCCAAACTTATGCCCCTTTCTCTTGAAACTTGCAGATTTATGCCACAGTAGGTTGAAATCATGGCCATCCATTGGATGAAATCCATTAACGCTAACAGTAATACTGTTGTTTTCTTGAACAAAGCTGTGATTTCACTGTATCTTTACAAGTACCTATCTCTGGTTGCATAACATAATCTTAGAGATATGCCAGTTTCACTGTAGACTGTGCTGAATCAAAGTAATATTTGGATGATTAAAAAAAAAAAAAAAAAAAAAAAAAAAACAAAATGTTTTTATAATTATTAATTTGGAATACAAACATAAAAAAAAAAAAAAAAAAGAGAGATTGTTTTTAAATTATAATTTTGATGGACAGAAGTATTATCCAAAATCAACAAGGCTATACATAAGTATATTTATATATCCTCCAGTATGTGCCAGAATAACATCCTTCATTCCTGATGTAAAGAACAAGTGTTTTCAGTCATTCCAGGTTTAAGAAATGAGACAAAAGACCACCCAACAATGTATCTGGAGCAAATGACATCGATAATCAAAATTATTTTTCAATTAGCATATAAAGAGATTCAAATATAGATTAGTGTAACCCATTTTATGTTTTACAGGAAATATTGATGAAGCAGAACGAGAGTGGAAAGCTGGATTCCATCGCTGGAACAATTACATGTCAGACTGGAAAAATCAATTTAATGATTACACTAGCAAAAAAGAGAGATGTGCAGGCTCTAATTAATATATTTACCCTATCCAGTATGTCCATATTACTGTTCATGAGGGACATGTACAAGTAACATTCTAACACATCTATCATTAAGTATGTTATGCAGATTAAGAAAGTGTTATGAACATAATTTTGATTCCCCAGATATTTCAATTATTTTACCTCATATCTAAATAAACAATACATGGCATCCACACATCACTGGGTCAAATGGGATCATAGAGATTAAAGTCTGAAGATTAATGACTTACATATTAGAAACACTAGCTGCTTAAATTCACACTTCAAATAAACAATGGAATCTGTTATTGAAAAACAGGTATTTTTTAAATAGAAACAGCATTGTTTTACAGTACTGGCATGCAAAACACAAGCAGTTTTGATCTTTAACTGCAATACCACGGCACTTAAACCCTGCTTCAGACATAATTTAATTGACATAAACATAAAAATACTATAACTTTGCCGGACACACCAAATGATATTTTCTTATTAGACAGAAAAGTTTTAAAACTGCTGTTGAAAGCTGAATAGTTGCTTCTTTATGGACAAATCTGCAGGACAAAGCCATTGTAGGAGAATATTCAAACTGTGTATCGAAGGCCTAAACCATTGGATCTCTGTGTGCAAGTGCAATGGTGGAACAAGCCAGAAAACCTGATGCCTCTGCTTCTGCTACCCTCATTTTTCAAGGAGTAAAGAGCCACATATTCACAAAGTAATGAACTCACTGCTTTCCCTGCTCATGCACCTATTGTCTTCAACTGGTAAACATCCCTACTATGGAGGTAAGCTCTAATTATGGGGTTTTGTTGCGTTGGTTTTTTTTTTTTTTTTTTTTTTTTTTTTCCCTCCCCTTCCGGGGACAGTCTGACTTTTTTTTTGGCTTGAACAAAATGTTTTTCTACCTCAAAAGAAGCACCAATCTGCGTGTCAACAGGTTCATCAGAAATCAGCCATGAAGGCCCTCCTCAGCAGCCAGCTCTCTGCAGGAGAGTGAAACAAAGCCCTTGATTCCCTTCAGGAAAGCTGAGAAAGATACCACTGCAGAGGGGCATTGTGAACTTGGTGGGAAAAACCTAACTCCTCGACCTAGCTCCTCAATCTAGCTCCTCGACCTAGCTCTTCAACATGGTCAACTAAGCTCTAGCTGCTATGCAAGTAGGCTTCTCCTGGACCACATTCTACCTACTTGAGCTGAACCTCTTAGAGGCTTCTAAAAAAAAAAAAA
>JBAFWW010041414.1:0-30531 GCA_036873685.1 Agapornis canus
CACGCAGCCTTCTCTTCCCCAGGCTGAACAGCCCCAACTCTCTCAGCCTGTCTTTATATGGGAGATGCTCCAGTCCCTTGATCAACTTCATGGTCCTCCTCTGGACTTGTTCCAAAAGCTCCATGTCCTTTTTATGTAGAGCACATCAGAACTGCACACAATACTCCAGGTGAGGTCTCACGAGAGATAGAGGTGTCTTCATAGTAAGCATGTACCTAGATTAGCCTCTTTCTTAATGCACCCACTGATTTCCACATCAGCTAGAAGTTAAACTGTTTTGTGGATCTGGACCTTAATGCCACCCCTCACGCTGTTCATGTAAAGGCTATTTTCTGTTCTCAGTTCAGGGTCTAACACATCTACCTGGGAATGTTACCCATTCCTATAAAAGGAATCAACAAATGATGAAACACAGAAGGTCTTCTCATCCTGATGAAGATGAAGAACTTGGGGAGAAAAGATCTGCACTTTCTCTCTAACAATATGAGTACTGAGGACATAAAAACATGCATTCTCTTGTGCTTCTCGTTTTCCTTCACTGCTACCAACCAGCCACTGTTTTCCAAAGGCTTTTCAAGTTTCAATTAAAGAAGGATTCCGATTTATGTGGCATTTCTTTGGTGTTTAAGCAAGCTGTTAGTTACCCAAATCTTTCACTCTGCATACACAAACACAATTTATCACCTGTTTATAAACACATGCTAGCTACCAATTCCCACATAGCTGACCCCTGTCCCTGTTATGATTTGGGGAATCCAGCAATGCACAGTTTATACATTTTGTGATCTCACAGAATAATTAATATTGAGCAAAGAGGATGTAGAATCTGCCACACACGTAACCATGTCAGCTGCAGATTCCCAGAGCAGCAACATGGTTGCAAACCCTCAACAAAGCTGACACAACCAGAGAAAGAGGTTAGCTTATGCAAAATGATATCTGAGTGTAAGCACTTGGAGATAAAAATACTTCAGAAGTGCAGAAATAAATGGAACTTAAAAAGAGCAGAGCCTCGCATACTCTGGGTGGTCACTCTGAGATAAAAAAAGACTAGAGGAGCACATAGGCAGGCTCCCACAGCATCTTGATAGCTGCAGGACCAGTCAGAGAGAAAACAAATGAGAGATATTGGTCTGCAAGGAAAATACATGGAAAGAAAAGTCATGGCCAGGCACCTTTTTGTAGAATTCTGACTCAAGTTTCAAGGATGCTCAGAAGTGATGGGGAAACAGAGATAAGGAAACATGCACAGAGACTACTTGTTTGGGGTTTTTTAACTGTCTTGTCTCAAACTGTGTATTTTCATGCTAGGTAAATTAATAGGATCTTTGGTTTTGGAATTCTTACAAAGACTGCACATTAGGCTGAAGCCTTCCAAATGCCTCAACATAGCTTCCAGTACGATCTGTTCCATGATCTTTCTGGCACAAAGGTGAGAGTCACTGGTTGGTAGTTCCTGGGGTCCTTCTTTTCATCCTTTTTATAAATCAGTGTTAAGTTTCCCTTTATCCAGTCACTGAGGAATTCATCAGACTGCCAAGACTTTTCAGGTATGATGGAGAGTGTCTTAGCAACTACATCAGCCAGTTCAGATGTGTATCAGCCTATTCAGACTAGGTCTAAGAGGATTTAGACTAAAACTTGGCAGCCTATAAATTGTCTAGCTATAAAAGCCTTTACCAAGTTGTGACACCATGTATTTTGCTTTAGAGTATCAGTATATCTGATGACCAAGTTATCCAGGAACTTTCCTTAATATTACTGGAGAGAAAAGAGAAAGGAGTGGGAGGGAAATGAAATTTTATATATATATCAATATATATGTAATTGTCCTTCAAGTGAATAGGACCTCATTTTGAACCAGGAAGGCAGCTATAATTCTTTTCATTGATTTCTCATTTAATTGGAATACCATGGGAAGCTTTATGGCTTCTTCCCCTCTGTTTTATCTGCCACGGTACCCATAGAAGCCATCCATAATGTCACAGATTGTTTTTATTTCCTCCTACCACACTGCTGTCTCTTTTTCCTCTCATGTCAAACACAGTTAGTTTATACCCAGCATTCAATATGCCTGCTAAAAACTTTCAGATATGGCTACATTTGGAGAAAGTTATAAAGTGTGGACAGAATGGGTTACCAATAATTTATTCTTCTAAAGGGTCACTTGAAACTAAGAGGTTGTCCAGCAGACCTCAATATTGGGAGAAATGACAGCTAACATGTCCTGCAAGCAGCTTTGGCTGTGGGTATCTAGTACCCAAATATGCCTTGAGGAAAACAATAAGTCTTTCTGTGGTAAATAACTGACTTAATTTTTCCTTCTATTTCTTCATCACATTACATAGTTTATTCCCAGAGAACACCATTAAGAATCAGTATTTTCATTAATTATTGTGTAGAAGACAATAGCACAGAGTTTTTACAGCTTTTACTACCTACAGATAAAGGTAGACCCAACACCTACATTTAAGAGAGGAAATGGTTCTTGTTACTGGTTATGAATGTCCATGAACAGACTCAGGTTTTGGATATAGACAAGAAGATACACAGGACAGGTTGGATTAACATGTTAAAAAAACCCCAAAAACTGTATTTTTTTCCCCCCCAGGCTATTCATTTAGTTTATAGTCAGTGCAGGTACTTCCAGAAGACGCCCTCTGTGCCTTAGATTGCTACCATTGGATGGCAGGAACAGCTGTCTGAAAATGTGCATGTGACAATATTGAACAGACAGGAAACCCAGACCAGTCATCCAGAAGCTGAGTAAGGCAAACTTCACCATCAAGGACTCTACACACTCTGCTGTTGTTACCGTGTTTCTTGTGAGCAGATGCCATAGAGCAGAGTCCTAACTGAAAGCTTCTACTAGATTCTCCATTGGACCAACCATGTTACTAATAAACAGCATCTAACTGGGCATTACAGAGCACTTACTGCTTTTGAGGCTCTGGTAACGTTTGTAATTCAGATCCTACCATAATCTTGAAGAGAAAGGAAGTCTCTTTTGTTCCATTTGTACAGCACATCACTCTGTGGGGACATTGTCCAGGATGAGGGTCTCCTTCCTCCAACCCTCCAAAATCTGGGTCTCAGAGAAACCACAGAGTCTCTGTACAGAACATGACACAGGAAACTTACAGATCAGCAATATAAGAGACCTCACCATTTTTTCCTGTGATGGACAAAAGGTTCCACATCCAAGTAGGGAATGCACTTCAGCTTTAGGAGAGAGCTGTACAGGGATGCGTTGAACAAATCACCAACCATCTTGGCCACCATGACAGCCAGCATTATCAGTAGCAAGGACTGCACATCATTTGTGATCTCTACCTAAGGAGAAAACAGAACAAAGGAATTTCCATTTTTCATATACCTGGAGATGATAACAACGGGTGCATAGGACTACCTACTTCTTTCAAGACAGAACGGGAAGCAATTCACTCTGCTAAAAGTGGAAGGGCGATCCCCCTCCTTTCCCAGGGTAAGGTAATCAATCAACACTTCCACTAGAAGGGCTTGGCTGATGCAGTGGCAGCTCCCCCTCCCATTCCTATCAGCTTGAAGCACTGCACTTACATTAAAACTCACATCTGATTCCCATATTTCAGGTGGCCTGTGATAATTCTGAAGTATCAGAGGAGGGTAAGTAGAGATGGAGTAGCCAGATTGCTTAAAATAGCTTGGCATTGTGACAAATATTAAGAAACGCAAACAGATCCAAATATTGTTTTCTTTCTTGCTGAGCTCAGGAGATACAAAATTGCTTTCCCATACTGCTGCTTCCTGACAGAACAAGCTCCTTGTACAAACATTGTCTTGAAGGATGCCAGAAAAGGGAACAAGAAGCTTTCAGCCAAAGTCCGGCTCTGGAGATCAAGCAGCAGGAACATCACACAGCTACCATGAACAACATTCAGCAGTAGTACAAGGCATGGTGCAGGCATTCCTGGCTGCATGATCGCAAATCTATGACTGTAGCCCTGCAATGCTGGTTGTAGAGAAACGTGTGCATAAATTATGGTATCTCACCTAAACCATCTTTCCTATGTACACTTGCACTTTCTCCCTATGTAGTGAGGGTACAGTCAGATGAGTGGCAAAGAATGCAGCATGTTTTAATACTTTATCCCCCTTTAGCTGCTTGGTTTTGCCTCCATGGTTGGACACAGCCACCATAACAGTACTATCAGCTCAAGGCTCCACAAAGGTAGACTGAGTTCACTTGACTTTCTCCTACAAATGTCTAATGACTGGGGCAGCAGCAACTTACTTACCAAAGCACATCAATACAACTGCCTTTGAATAAAGGATTCAGAGCAAATCCTCATACACATAGGAGTAATGAGAATGCACTTAATAATGTTTATGCTCAACTCACAATAATGTCAAATATTTTTCAAAGTGAAAATGAATGCATGGAAATATTGTTTTCATGCTGCCTTAACAAGAAGTTTTAGTAAAAACTGCTATCGCCTTTCAATCTGCACTATTTTCCTTACCATTACATTCTATTAAAAAGGGATATTATCCTGGGATTAAATAAGCAAGCTTTCTTCATAACACTAAGAGGCTTTTGACCAGAAATTTCTCTCCAATTCAAAGTGAATTGCAGCACATTGCCATTTAATAGATGTCATTAGCTAGAGATGGTTAAGTACTCCAAGAATCTACATTCAAAATGCCAATAAGTACGTATCTGTTTGATAAGCTGTAGCAGATTTATCCGGCTCATACTTTCACCCTCCTTCTATCTGTGTTCTGGGTTTGGAGAGATAACATCCAGGATGATCTACAATATATCCCAACAAGAGACTCGTACGGCACAGTCAACCATGTGTGACAGGGTAATGCAACTTTCTGGGGTTTTTCTGCCCAGGTCCTTTCTGCCTAGACATAGCCAGGGATTTTTAATAACACCATAGCATTCTTCGAATGTCCCTTTAAACCTAGGATTCAACTGCTTTTTTTTAAAACACCAGGAACATGTCTGTTGAAAAGAAAAGAGTAACTGTGGTATTTTAAGAATTGCTTCATCATATCTGCTGCAACTCATTCACACAGATGGAGACTCCCTTATTGTGGATTCCTTTTAAGGTTTTTTTAAAGTATCTGGCAATGGGGAACTCTTCTGGAATAAAATCAGCATTAAAAATTAATACTAAAACACTCTAAAAAGCTATAAAAGCATGCAAAATTTAAAAACTCTTGAGACTCAAACTCTGAAAAACACTCTCAAGTGATTGCTTTAACCTATACAGAATATCTCCAGAACAGCAAGAACCAAAGCCTGGCTTTCCAGGCTCCCATCCTTGTTTTTCATCCATTTTATCCCTTCCTCCTACCCTCCTGTCCTCTAATGGGAACAGTCAAGCTGGCCTGGCCGAGGCCCTCATCCTTTATTGCGGCAAACATTCAGCAGCATTTTACATCTCCTGCTGAGAAACTGAGAGGCTTGTGCTGATTTTCTCCAGCCCTGCAGCCCTCCTGAGTGCTGGGATCTTGGGGGGGGGTGGGATTGGCTCCTTTTTACAGCAGCACACTGAAAACTTGGAGCAAGTGTCTCTGGGTTCACATTGGACTTCACTGTCTCCAAGAGTTAACTCCTGCCGAGCAGAAATGCTGTTTATCTTTGGCAGGCTGCTATGGCTGAGGTCATTTAGGAAAGACATGTTAAAAGCATTTTGAGCAATATCTTTTGTATGTAAGTGAATTTAAACTTTGGCTAAAATAGAGCTGATAGAGGTGTCCTGAACTCTCACTGCAGATGGAAACAGGAGAAGCAATTTCTGTGATATGAAATTTTTACTGGAAACAGGCAAAAAACAGAGAAAAAAAACCAAAGAAAATCTGCAGATGACTTAGAAAGCAATGATATATTTGAAGCATGAAAATCAGATAAAATAATGTATAACTTTATAAATTATATTTTTACATATTAAAAAATATATACATATTTTTATATCAAGAAACCTTCACATAATATTTAACCCATTATGTGGCCTCCAGGTGTAGCTGCCCCATCCCTGGCAGTGTTCAAGGCCAGGTAGAATAGGCCTTTGAGCAGCCTGATCTAGTGGAAGGTGTCCTGCCCATGGCAAGGTGGGTGGAACTAGATTATCTTTAAGGTCCCTTCCATTGCAAACCATTCTATGATTCTGTGATTCCAAGATAGAGTGAACCTGTACACTAATTATAGATCAAGCTATTTCTGAAGCCCAGGCTAAAGTGAAAGTTCTATTTAAAAATTGTCTTGAACTCACATCCAAGTGTTGGAAAACAAGATAAAACCTTATTTCCTTCTTACTGGGGGTTCTCAAGTTTTGGAAGAACATTTATTAGCTATAAAAGCATATGAAATACAAGAAGAAACTCTGGAGATCAAATAAGAAATGCTGGGAAAGGCAATCTCAGCAAAGAGAGATTCAAACACAAAGATGCAGTCACTCATGTAAGAAAATGTATGCCATTCTTGCTGCCAAAGAAAAAGGAAGAATTCATCAAAACCTGTTACTAAAACCCAAGTCCATTAATGAGAAGGATGATGGCAAAGCAGCAGCAAAGTTCTCATTAGGGTACCTTGATAAAAATCTAGGAAGCACAACTTAATCCAAGAACTGCGACATATTCAAGTCATCTTATACAAACACACGGACACACACAGACACACACATATATGTGCTCTTCATCAGGCTATATTAGTATTCCCTGTTTAGAGAAGGGCCATCTGCTCCCTGCTGAGAGAGACAAAGTGCAGAGCCTGGAGACTCAGCTGCACAAGGAAGTCAGTGAGCTTGGGTGTGAATTTACTGCACTAACTGCCTGTTTGGGTACCCTTGGTGCCTGGGAAGTGAAGAACAACATACTCCGCCTTAAAAAAGGAGCCCGCCTAACTCACAAGAAAACACTCTTCAAGCTAGCCTGTACAAAAACACTCTTAGAAGGTACTAGAAGCATCCACCCAGGGAATTAGTGCCAAGTAACTAGCAGGCTGTAAATTCACACTGGAGCTCCCCGCATACTGATTCTCTCAGCAGACAGGCCCTTGTAAGTCCAGAACAACAGCCAAGCAAGCACAGTCACAGCCCAGCACCATTAGGATACCCATGTGGTCAGGGCTGGAAGCCTCTCCTTTAAAAACACCCATCTGTTCAAACCAGTTCCTAAAGAATCCAAGAAAGGAACAAATTATACACAGTATTGCAGAGGGAGAGATAACATAAAGGTGACAAAAACAGAGAAAGGAAGAGAGGAAGTTGGGGGCAGCCACCAAATGCCTATAACTCTTCAGCCATTAAATGTGATGCTTCATTTATTGATATTCATTCCAAGCGTACATTTTAGGGGCTGCTCTTTAGGATGCAATTTACTTTCTGTGCATATTGCCAGATTTATTTTTTTTCCCCTTTTGATCCTATGGGCACAGCAGGCTGTGCCAAAAATGTCTTTGCCTAGGGCACCCGTTTATGCAAAGCCAGCAGCACTAATAGGCGCTGGAAGCACTCGGCGCTGACACTTCATACATCAGCAGCCTAGTAAATTGCACCTATATATTTTTTTCAATATTCCCTGTATATACAGAATCTTGAAAAACGTCGTTTGCACACACAGAGACCACAATTAATTTATTAGCACAGTTATTCAAACCTCTTTAAATATCTTCTTTGTCACCGGAGGCACTTTTAAACAACCCCCATGGTCCTGAGTTTCTCAGGCCTCCACATCATTATAATCTATTAGGCGCCTTCAGGTTAGCCCTGTTTTATTATATAGCACATAATTATGCATTTCATTAACAGCATCACCAGGCACCGTACATCAAAGGGAGAAAGGCAGCTGCCCAGGAAATTCAAAAACATGCAGTTTACTTAAAGCTCACTGTTAAAAACCCTCCCTACTTTTCAATCAAACTGTGGCTAACATGTTTCAAAGGTTTTACTCCAGCTCAGAGAACAGAGTCCAAGCGGCCTCATTAGACACGAAGCTGCTGATACAGTGAATGTTCCCTGAACCCCTGACATTGCCAATAATGTAAAAGAGGACATCATCAGCCAGCTACGTAGTGCAAACTGATTTTCTATATTCCACTGAAAACCCATTTAGCAAGAGAGCACTCTTGCTCCTTCAGCCCACGGTGACACATGCAGGAGAGAGGGCCTATCAAAGAGAAAAATAAAAATATTTATTTTGTAGTCTAATTCATCTTTCAAGGTTTGTTCAAACGGAAGAGCTGCCTGGCAAACTGAACAAACAGGCAAAATCTCCTTTCTTCCCGTGACATAAAGATCATCCTCCTTGGTAGAAGCAAACTTTGGGAAAACATTTGGGAAAAAACAAGCAGCTGATGAACAAAGTTACAGTGCAATATGTCTGAGAGTTTAAAAAGGGAGTGGATGGGAAAAGACATGAAGTCTTGGTACTATCAGCTAAACCCAGTAGTTTTTGGAGCTGAGGCTGCATCTGGCACAAGACTCCAGCTCTGGGCAGTTTCCTAGTCTCCATGCCACCAGATCTCGTGGAAGAGTACACAGTCCCCCAGGAAAACACCTTTCATTTCTCTCACAAGCAGAACATCTCTCATTGGAAATTTTTCTTACCATTGATTAAAGACACCAAGAAAAAATAACTTGTTCACAACCAACAGGACATTTCCAAAGGGTGGGGGGGCTTGTAGCCAGAAGAAAGCTTTTGATCATTTTTTTCCTTGGAGCAAATGCCAGAAAGGTTGTAAGCTGATTGCCTGACGTAAAGAAGGGAAGAAGAGAACAATTCCCTATTCACAGCAGAAGAGCTGTTCACGCAGCTTTCTTCACGATACGAGTTTGTAGGAATAATGTCTCCAGGATTTAGTGATTCGCATTGTCACAGCCATTTCATGAACAATGCAGACCTGCTTTTCCATTATCTTAATCTCTGGATTATGATCTGCTGGCCCTTATCAACCTGTGCATTGAATGTTTGAGTCTTCCCACTTAATAATATCCTGACAAACTATGAAGTGAAATGCCTTTATCATGGTCCACTATTTTCATCTGGGATCATGCCAAAAGAGGCACCTTCTTCACATATCGATCCAGCTGAACACTCCCTCTCTGAACTTCCATTAATCTCTCTCTTTAAAACTAAGTAAAACATATTCCTTTCCTGTGCACTTCACCTTTAAAGAAATCCTTTATTGTCCTAGGACTACATCCATTAACTAAACTCCCTTTACTGTATCTCCTTATCACTCATCACCATCACTGCTGGAAATTTTTGGAGAAGTGGGATGCTTCAATACAGTAAACATAAATCTCCTAAAAAGACACGATTGTAATGCTGGCCCTGAAAAAATATGCATTCAAGTTCCCTTACACTGCTGAAAATGATTATTTCTTGCAGCCTCAGGCACACGAAGCTGTGTGCATCACACTCTACAAAGGGAGGCACACCCAGCGTAGGTTCACTGTGAGGACGTCCTGCCAAACCCCAGTGCCAGGAGGATTGCACAATTAGTGGGATTCTTCCTCTTCCAGAGCTCAACCCCATTAACTATTCCAGGCCATTACAAGGAGTAGGCAGCCTCTAACACCCTAAAGTTTAATTACTGCCAAGACAGAGCATGAAAAAATAACTCAGCACAGGGTGTGTACTTACTCTCTTTAAGCAAAGAAGTTCTAATTAATCACACTCACACACTGATTCTTCATTTACCTTAATTCATAATGTTCAGTGAAATCTCATCCCAGTTTTCTCTGATGTGGATTTAAATATTTGTGCCAGTTTCTCTGAAGCCAACCAGCATTTTGTTGGCAATTTCCTTGTTAATAGAGAGAACAAGTTTTTCTAATTCCAAGATGTAGTACAGCAGCAGCAGATTGCTAAAGAGAACATAGAAATACCCAGCACAGCTAAGTAATCCCTGGAAACATATCAAAATACTTTGAGCCTCAAGTTCCTACTTGGGAACTTGGATGGAAGATGCTATGTAAATGCTTGATTGCTTGTTTCAGTCCCTCTAGGCCTATAAATACACCTGTTTTGACAGGTTGAGGGAATGGATGCAAGTGATATAGGAAATGGTATAGGTGATAGCAGTGACTCTTGCCAAGATCCCCTGGAAAGGTATCTATCAGTGATTTTCTGGTAATCCATCTCTTTATCTCACAAGCATAGCTGACACAAAACCCCAAAAGAAGGTTTCAATGCCATCTAAATACATGTCTCAGGACAGTAACACTGGTGCGTATTGTGTCAAGTGATCCTTCTATTAATAAAAATAGCAGCATCGTCTAAGTGCACTGCTGAATATGCCTAAACATTCAGCAGGCTCACGTAGTAAATCCTTTCAAAACAACTACTGCAGTGTATAATAACCCAGCTAAGCAACCTTACACTTTTTTCAGCCATAGTTTTGCAGAATTCTCTAAGTAATTATTCATGAGTATTATTTAAATAAGATAGACAACTGCAATGACTCTCTGTCTTATTCAAGCAGTGCTAAAACAGGTGTCAAACATTTATAGAATGCTGTGACTCTCATGGACCCAGCTCCTGAGGTCTAGAAAAGACTGGAGAAGAAAGAGCCCCATGACTACAGACAACTTCAGACTGCACAGTGGGTTTATGGAGGGTATTTGGTAAATGCTGTATGCCACAGGACGCAAACCTCATTTCATCTTTAAATTCAGGAGGAGGTTAGACCTTAAATTTCAGAACAGAAAACTTACAAAAGCTTGTTGCTCTCAAAAAGAGCATAGGTTTGCTTGTTCTTTCACTGAGCTTCCAGATTCTTAAAGAAGTGTATTACAAAACCTGAGGCTCTGAAACTGCTCACCAGGCCCTTCTCCACAAGAGTAGAATTTCACTTATTTCATTTTCCAGACATGCTAATGCCAAAAAACACAGGGTGTTCTTCCCCTATTTGGAACAAATTCAACAGAAAATAGTAGGACTTCATCTATTCAAAGTTTACTAATTATGCATTGTTACAATTGCTGATTATGCATTGTTACTCCAAATATCCTGGGATTTATTTGAGTAAGATGAGGGTCAGTACAACACTACTCTGCATCTACTATTCCTTGTAAAAAGGTGACAACCCTTGCAATCAGGTTCTTAAATAATGTTACATATACCATTAAACACAATAGGCTCCTCCTGACAGGCCATGTAAGCAGAATGAAGGCTTACCCTGTTAGGAATAACTGTAGGCTTGGAGATTTTGGGAAACTGTTTTGACTAGTGTTTAAACTCTTCATTAGAAAAAAATGAGGCAGCTTAGTAATAGAAAATTAGGCCCTGTCAAAACAACTGCTGTTAACCATCTCAGGTGTAGTCACGAACATTAAGTGAGCCCTGAAGTACTTACATGGGATGAGCTGATGTACTGAACAGCCCGGCACTGGAAAGAACCTGCCAAATGAGTTTCCAAATAATTAAGCATTTCCTCTGTCCTCTTCCAAGGAAATATGATGTGAAAATTCTTGAAAACTATGTATTTGTCCCAGCTTCTGCAAAACAGTTTCCTTTTCCCACCAAAATCACATGGAAAATCAACCATGTGGCATTCACTCCTGTGGAGTTAAAATGAGGACTGTGGCCATGCGGAGAATCCTTACCAAAGCTAGGTTCAGTATTGAGCAACCCCGCTGGAATAACTGTACTGAACTGGTTTTAAGCATTTAAGGAAAGAAGAATTTAAACCTGACAGTTGAGTGGGCACATACACCTTGCTGCCTTTCTGGTAAGGCCTCCATAGTACATGCCTTATTAACCAGCAGCACAAAAAAGTGCTCCCTCATCCAGAACACATACATGTGTACTCATTCTAAAGCAAGGGTCAAAATCTTCTCTATAGCAGCTAAGCATGACAGATGCAGATATGACCTGACATGAGCTGTATTATTTTCTTACATAGGAATGGCTCTCCCAGCAGGCAGCTGTGTGCCCCTTACAATTTTCTCTCCAGAGCACCAGGCTATGTTTCCTCTATGAACACAATGTCCCTTTCATACACTTCCATCTTGAACAAGTCAGAGGAAGGCACGATCACAGATCTTCAAAGGCCTGTGCTGCCAAAGTGCACTGTGAAGGTGTATTAAATTTTAGAGTCCATCTTTGCCTGTTCCCTCCCAAGCACTGCACACACTCTGTTGAACACAGAGGAGAAAGGGCCTTCCAAATAAATTTATTTTCTTTGAACAAGGGTCAGGCTGAGGAACAATGTGAGATGGAAGCAGTATAACCAGAGTAACCCAAGGCCCGTCTTCGTGCTATGTGATCCGAAGCACCAGACAGCTCCACTCCAGCTATCTCAACAGCTATGCAACTTTGTCTTTTCTAAAGCCAGGTGTACCAGCAACTGCAGAAGTCACCCACTGCTGCACAACTCACCTCTGCATCACTGCCAGTTTGGGGTGTTGTGTTTGGGGTGTTTTCTTTAGAGATGCAGGAAACCAGCTCTGCAAGCTTGCTGAGACACAGCCATCAGGCACCAAACAGATTTTTCCATCATTACTCTTTCACATTTCAAATGAGGAGAGAGCCAGCATTAGGACAGGACCTATCAGCTACCATCTAAGCTCCTCTTTTCTGCAATGCTAATATTTTCCACATGCTTTCATGGCTTTCCTTCCATGCCCGTCTCCATTCAGTCTTGCTCACAACAGCACGACACCTTTCACCAGCATTCCCACCACCACCACATGCAACCTGGACCCAGTCTTCTTCTTTTTCAAGAGAACCAGGAAAAACATTGAACCTGCAATAACAAAACACGTTGTTCTGCTCATCTTGAGCAGAGGGGAGGTTGTGCTCCTCCTCAGGGATTTGCCTCTCTCAGGACCTACAGAAGGAGCTTCCTTCCCACTGACAGCCCATGTCCAGCCCAGCAGCTGCTGGGTTGTGTAACCACTTGCTCCTGTTTCAGCTGGGTCCTATAATCAAACAGGGATTCCTGGCCCTGAGCCCCCATTCATTAGAGCACCCGGTTACATGGAGTTTTTAATTCAAGATGATAATAAACCCCTCAGGCTGGAGACAAAAGAGATAGGCTTATTGTGGTAGCTTTTGTCCCAGAGATAAATCATTTTCACAAAATTTGGGAAGGAAAAAAAAAATGCTCTTGGCAACATTGTGAAGGATTTAAAGTTAAAAATATAACACAACTTAATGGTTTCTGATGCTTTTCATGACAATGTAACCGAAAAATGTTTTTAATTTGGAAACAAATTAAATTTGGCAAAGAATTAGTAAATAAGACAATTGCATTCTGTAATTAAAAAAAATCAAAACCAGATAAGATACTGTGAACTAAAAATAACTTCTGCACATTAAATTCTCATGAACTTTCATTAAGGTTTGTATTACATGTCCCAAATGTACAATAGTATGCCGTAATACACTAGATGGCTTTACTTATAAAATACCTTTAAAGCTACTGAAAGCTAGAGCCAGAAAAATGACTATATAAAAATGTTATCTTCTCACATTACAACTTCATTTCCAACGTGTGTATTTAAAACAGAGATGCAGTCTCAATTTCAATATTTCAGATGCACAGCTGAACTTTGTGAAAGTTCAATGCCAATTGAATCCATGTACAATTCAGTCATGTCTGTTTGTTTTACTGATAAAACCCTCATGCCAAAGCTGAAACAGCTATATTAGAGATAAAGCTGGATTCTCTTCTAATTTGTGAATTGCCTACAGACTAACCAACTATCCCATAGTTGCAGCTCTTCTTTACAGATGATGAATGAATGAATCAGAGAAGACTTGCTCTGACTTTCTTGGGCTGGGTTCATAAGGCTACCATCCAGAAGGAAAAGGGATTTCTTTTGGTTTGCCCTACAAGCATATATTCTTTATGGAATGCCCCAGTGACTTGACAAATTGTTTATCATCCCTGTACAGCAGTATTATTTTTAGGTTAAGCCCCAGAAAGCTTCCATTTGGAATGATATTTTGACATCTCTAGAGAATTTCAAGCTTGGATTTGGTATGGTCTCTCAGATTAAACTATGCCTCCCACGATGCACTGTGTATTGCCCTCTTCCTCTTCAAACATACAAAGAAAGTCTCTGGTGTTTCATGAGAAATATTTCACTCCTTACCGAAAAATGCTAACACGAAACAACAAAGCTTATAGCAAGACATTTTAAATATTTTTTGCTGTATTTCAGTTTTTCAGATGTTCAGGTTTTCAAATAAATGTTCAAGAATATTGTAAAACCAAATCTGGAGGGCTCACTTTCAGTCAAAAATAGAGTAGAAGGGAACTTTTTGAAACCATTCTAACTAGGGTAGTGCTGAAAAAACAAGCTACTGCAGATTTCCATGCTTTCGTCTCTCCCACCACAAAGCTGGGCACTGAAGAATATTTTGCTGTATTGACCATAACACCATACTGATCTTATTTGACCACAAGATTGTTTATGTAAACAGAAATTTGTGTATTTCAAATCAGCCTGTTCTCCTGCTTGCTGGTACACCAAAAGCATACTCAGCACTCAGAGACGTTTTCCCCTCACAAGTCAGCAAACTATGATCCTTATCCAGGAAAGAATCACACTTTGGATGGTATTACGAGTTTGGAAGGAAAATTCCTTCTTTTCAAATAATCAGATGTTGCACCACATTTTATGTGCCAAAAAACAAGACTGGTTTCTTTTAAGGCCAGAAGGACTGATTATATCATTTAGTTTGAGTCTTGCAAAGTCCCCTGCTTCTTTATGCTGTAAGACCTGCCCTGAAGAGCTGTCATGAACCAAAGTCCATTAGCCTCCATGTTCTTAAGCACACAGCAGAACAGTGCTACAGCTCTTGAGCCCTGTTGCTTTGCGGTCAGCTGCTCTTCCATTCAGGACAAACAGGGCACCAGTACACAAGCTTGGTTTTGTGCAAGTGCTCATTTTGTCCATTTAGTAACCTAGCAAAAAAAGTAAAGCAACCTAGGTGCAAACTGTGCCTTACAGAAACCTGCACTTCAGTTGTGTTCTAAAGTCAGCTGTTTAAAGGGTATTTTTATTGTTGCCTTCTCTTACTAGAGAAAGAACAAGAAGACTGCAACTACACAAACAAGTCCACATAAGGCACAGGCTGCACTGAAGACCCTTTGCACTTCTAAGTCCAGCCAGCTCTGCAGGAGCACCTCTTTGAATAACACCCTCCTTTTGCAAGCTGACCTCTTTGTCTACACAACAGCCCTGGGCATTCATAAAACAGAGGGAGACAACCCCTGGAGAATGGCCAAGCACTACAACCATTTCATACCATGAGCTGCTTCTGTCCTTATGGTCCTGCTCAAGGAGCAGAAGGGAAGAGGGAAAAGCAAAAAAGTCCACCCAATGGAGGTGAAGGCTGCCCAAGGCAAATGGACACCGCTGTTTCACAGGAAGGGAAGCACATGCACCACCAGAGCCATCCTCCCTTCTCAGGGACACCTTGCCCTGCAAGCAGCCAAGTGAAAGAGTGACAGGTAGTGGGAGGCAGCAGGCAGGCTGGAACTGAAAACTGAGCAAAGGTTGTTCATGGTCTGACAGATGTGCAAACATCACAGTAAAAGCAGCTCAATGGCAAACAAGCATTTCTACTAAAACACTCTCTGCTTCTAAACTTTAAAGATCTTGGGGGGGGGACCCAAAGAAATAAAAAGCAGCATAGAAGTTATTTATATGCCCCCCAAAATCACTCAAAAGAGTACAATACTAATAATTTGTAGAGGTGAGCAAGGAAATTCACAGAACTGCTTGAAGGCATAACAGAGTACCAACCAAGACCCAAAAATGTCTCCTGGCCTCCAGTCTATGGCTTTCCAACACCACAACAGAGGAAGCTGAAGTGGAAAATAACACTATCCAGCTACACCCAGCATGTTGAAAGGCACAGCTGTACAGACTTACTTGCATCCATTAAACAAAAAGAAATCATAGAAGTTACACCCATCAACATTTACATTTAATCCATGCCCAGTGAACAACAAATTGTTGTCCAGTTAATGTGGTTTCTCCAACTTTGCCTGTAGAACAGAACTGCCACCCATTAGATCAAGCCACACTCAGGAGGAATTCGATTTAAATCTATGAGAACTCCTGGCCCCCTGACAGTCTCTTTAGCTGCAACACATACAAGCAATGCCATGAGAGCCAGGATTGTTTCCGCTGTTTGGCCTTCAAGCACCAGCTATGTGATATTATCTGACACCTCCACTCAACAAGGAAAGATTCAGAATTTATATTGATTTAGCATTGTCAAAACCACCCTTCCTGCTTGCATCATCATTACTGCAAATGGTTTGGAAATGCAGCATCTTGCACCCTACAGCCACTGAGCAACACAGCTCTCTTGTGGAAAACTTGCACTGGAGACCCAGCAGATCTTACATGTCTTCTAGAAGTCTTGTGCTTATTTTCTGAACTTCATATATCACCATTCTGCTCTTTTCGTAGCTTCCCTCTAGTCAGTCGGGTTGGATTGCTGCCTGTGCTGTATTCTCACACAATGTGTGTAAAACAAGATGTCTGCCAGACCTACAGTAAGTGTCCACAGCCAATGCCCTACTTAAATGTCTCATGAATAAGGAAGTGAGAAGGGCAGCCACAAAATTTGCAACAATGTGTCCTGCCTGTAATTTGAGGTAAGCGCATTTTGCCTAACTTAGAAGTACTGAAGAAATACAGCAAGAGGAGAGAGGCTGGGGTTTCCCTGTTACTACCTGCCGATACAGTTATTTCATTGCACTTATTCAGATGACCTCCAACTCTGCTATGAAGCATGTCAGAAATATACAGCATTGCAAAACGTAAATGTTCATTTATTAATGCAATGTGTTTAACAGATACACCAAACTCCCTAACTATAGGACAGTGGTCATGTAGAGCAGTGTAGTTTATTACATACAGTGGTCTGACAGTGTGCCTGTCTTGATGTAGTCATCAGAAAGCAGAACGCACAATCCTGATCTCTGAGCCTTCAATACTGCCTTAAGAACCAGATGATTTTACATACAGCTTGTTATTTTTGCTGCATTGCAGGCTTGGCCAGACATCAACAAGCAACTTTTCATAACGCTCTGAACCACCATCAGAGGGTCATTTTCTTTCAGTACCAACATCATGCCCATTAGCACAAGCCACTCATTCACAGCAGCCACACCCGCCATTAGCAAGAGACTGAAGGACAGACCTTAGGCTATTTAATCCTCTACAGACATTTCCATTTGGTTTATATAACGACATTGCATTTCCCCTTCCAAATCCTGAGGAATATTCTGTTTTCTCCTTCAGTCTGTATCTGTCAAAAGCCTGATGTTTCAGTGTTTCACACTCACAGAAGGGTTTTGAGTCTTAACCTTTTCAGAATTAATTGCATTCCCCACATCCATCAGAAGAGATTTCTTGGAGAAATTAATTAGGCGATTAGACTGCTTTAATTCTGTTTGAACAGAGGAAGAAAGAAAGAAGGGAGACTCGGGGCTATTTTCTGTCACGTGTAACAGAATGACAGACAACCCTGGGGACAAATGATCCAAATAAGTATATATCAAGCTTCTTTCAGCTTGCACACAGAGGCATCACCAATACCGGACAAGAACACTAATCCTAGGCTAGCCCAGTGCCACCTTTCCTCTTTAGCCCTTGGAAGGCAGCATTATTGAGAGGTAAAAATACAAAAGGAACAATAAAAATACAGACAGACCCAGAGACACTGTAAGAGATGCTATTCCTCTTCCCACATCTAGAGCTCCCTGAGGCCAGCAAGCGCAGGACACATGACACGGGAAGGCAAGTCATAAGGCTGGTCCTTGTACTTGCCAAGGAAAATATCATCACATATACTGTTTGCCACAAAGAGCTGAGGATGAGGGTCGAATGTCAGCATGGGGGGTAGAAAGAGGCAGCCAAAACAGAAAAGGTGGGCAGATGCTTGTGGGGTCTGCCATGAGAAAAAAGAAAAGCATCTTACAAACCTGTTCACTACAAGTCCCACATTCATAACTGTTTCCAAATGGAAGGCTGTGTGAAAAGCCAAAGCAAACATTCTCAATTCTTTTTTGAACCCGTCAGACAATATAGGAAAAATATGTGCATTTTATGGTTTGAGGGCACAACCTTTTAATTATGTGTTTGCATTGTCATGTCCAAGATCTTTTTTCTCCTCAAAAATTAATATTTCCTCAAGCAATGCAGCTATTTATTTTGGAGGAACATGAATTGAAGCACAGGCTGCCTCTGCAGAAAGAGGCACAGAAGAGTAATAACATGACACCTAGGGGAATTCAGAATACATTGCAATGCAATCCTCATTTTTCTAGTGCCTTTGCAACTGAGTTTCTTACAGTTCTCTTAACAGTTTCCAGCTATTGTTTTGTGTATGCTGGACATGCATGCTCATGGAGGCACTTGGAAGAAAAGGACAAGTGCAGGTAATGGGGAAGGTAGGAAGAAACTGAAGCAGATAAAATATAGGCTTTTTCTCTCTACTGGAGCCGAATGAAACATAGTTCTGTCATCCAAGACCAGCAAGTGCTCTGGCGCATAATCACCTCTCACTTCCCTGCAATGAAGGACAGTCTCATGAGCACACAGCTAAGGAAGATGTCAATCATCTGCTTTTGCCACTAAGGACCTTTTATCTGCAGCAAGACCATAAAGTAATGGTTTACAAATGATACTTAAAATGTATTGAGCCACTGCAAGAAAATACAGGCTTACTTTGGAAAAGCACATTACATTTTAGTGGTAATTGGGGTTCTCAGAAACCTTATACCCAGTGTTCAGGCACCAACTTTCCCCCTTTACAGACTTAGTAGCTGGCCAACAAATCATACAGTAACTTCCAAAAGATGCATTACCAATAATAAAAGCAAAAATATGAGTGCATTCATACTTAATAGATGAGTAAGTGCTAAAGTTCCAAAAGGAAACTGAAAGAGGAATGTTCCCATAATCAATCTTATTATTACTTCACAATAGAGGTTTCCTACACATACAACACCTTTCAAGCTAAAATATCAGAAAAATGCTTCTTACACAATTTACACAATGTACTACTGAAACTCAATTCAGAGCAAGTGCCTCTAAACAGCTACTTATCAAACACTGTGCAACAGCCTACTAGGAGGGAAAATCCTGGCTTGGTCACTCTGGGTGAATTCTGACATCTGTAAAGATTCTAATGAGATTCTTTTGGGCAAAACCAGCTGGGCAGCCAAGACTGGATTTAGTCATGGGTGAAATGTCCACACACAGTAACACTCACAGGTCTTGAATGTCCTGCCATGGGGGGGTGAAAGCTCCCCCCTTATGACCTCAACATCACTTCTCTGTTGACTAAGCTGAATTCCAGCTGCGCCTTACAACTCACTGTTCCCAGGTGTTGCAACTGAGGAGAGCAAAGAACATCCTGTCTAATTATGAGTATTATTTGCAAATCCTTTAGCTTTCAGAGGCTTGCCTGGAAAGCATTGTAGTGCTGACTCAAAATGTTCTGTTATAAAAGGGGAGGGAAGGAGGGGGACAGGAAACAGAAATATGAAATGTGTTCCAAGTAAATCTGTAAATCTCGAAATTTTGAAGTCTATAATACCTAAATTTACCAGAGAATCCTGGGAGGCTTCCCACTGCATCGCTTGCCTATACTACTGCAAATACTTCGCTTATCCATCCAGAAGGCCATGTGCAGCCCCAACATAAAAAGGTGCCTTGCACTAGGCCCTCAGCCACCACAGAAGTCAATTCACATTTTTTGTAATCCAATAAATGAAACTTACATAAAAGATCCCAGGAAACAAACCCTCCTTCAGACAAGCTAGACACAGCAAGGCCAACAAGTTATTTCTTTGTGGTTCAGCGTGTATGGGACACCTGTGGTTCATTCAGGTGCAGCAGCGAAAGCTCAATTCAACCTTGGCCACAAAAATACCTGAAAACATACTTACCATTATCACCGTGAGGGAGATGGTTAGTCTTGACACACCACTGAAAAAGGAGGCAGCTCCTATGGCAGCAAAGAGACCTGGATCAATCCATGCTCCATATTCATTCATTTGAACACCAAAAATGGACACAAGAATCAAACCTATTACTCTGCCATATAAAGCTCCTGTGTACCTGTAGTAAGAAGAAACAGAGCAATCTTATTTCCAGTGATAGTGTTTTCTAAAAATGTTTCTAATATTCTGCTGATCCCATTTTCTGTAGTGACTCCTTTCCCAAAGAAAGTTCTAGCATCCTCCATTTGTATGAGCATTTTCTTATTGCCAGTCACTAGCATTAAACTGACAGATTTACCATACCTGAAGAAAATGAACTAGCAGCATGTCTTAATGTCCTTCAAAGCCAAATGAGAACAAACTTTACAGGAATACAGTCAAAAGTGTAGGTCACAGATATACACATTTGGATATTTCAGATAAAAAGCCTTCTAGAGATTCAGCCTTGTATAATTTATTGAAATTAAGTCTACTTGTGCCCCATACACCTGGCAAATAAAATATTATGACCATAAAACAAATGGGCAAATGGAGTAATAGGTATCAATGACCTGCCCAAAACTAACTAGGAATGAAGCTGTGAAGAGAACCCAGGAGTCTTCAAACCAGCCACATAGAATCATAGAATAGTTAGGGTTGGAAAGGACCTTAAGATCATCTAGTTCCAACTCCCCTGCCGTAGGCAGGGACACCTCAAACTAAACCATGTCATCCAAGGCTTCATCCAACCTGGCCTTGAACACCATGAGGGACGGAGCATTCACAGCTTCCCAGGGCAACCCATTTCAGTGCCTCACCACCCTCACAGTAAAGAACTTCCTTGTCTCTAACCTGAACTTCTCCTGTTTAAGTCTGAAACCATATGCTACACTGAAAAGCAAACCCAAAATTCAGGCATGTAATTGCTGGCATGATACATAGCATTTCATTCCATATTAAAGGAAATGTACAGATACAATTGTCAGCCAGTGAATTGTAGTTGTACAAACATTCACCTTCCAAAAATAGTGATTCATTATTATTTACACGATAGCCAATATATGGTATATATAATCAGATTTTGGAAGCATCATCATGCATCATTAAACAGCTTTTTTCCTATTTATTCATGCAATTGGTTAATTTTATTGATGGACGGAGTTCTAGTAACTCTAGAATGGCTATAAAAAATAAGATTATCTGGTCAGAAACGTGGGCTCTGGCTGAAAACTTTGCCTATCAGCCAAGTATGCCATGTTTCAGCAAACAATGAATATTGCAAATTGATTTGGACAACAGTTTGGGGAGGGCAAAGGTGAGTACTCAGGGATAGGGCAAAGGCAGAAGGTTGTACATACAACTATTTATTGATTGATTTTTTTGTTCATTTGAACTGCATCAAGCTGGACACAGTTTCTCACTCTCCAGCTATGACTCCTTGCTTGTTGAACACTAAACCTCTCAGCATTACTGTAAGAACTTTGCCCCAGTCTACCACAGCTTTCTAAAACATACAACGAAAGACTTAACTGCAGTTTTCTCCAAAGTCTAGGGTGTTGATGTCCAAGATTAAGATTCAGGCTATTATGTGTGTAAGAAACAGACAAAAAGTCTGGATCTGAACCTGTATTTCTACAGTTACACATGGAGCCAGCAGCCGAGACTCTCTCTGGGTCCTCAAAGGATTCAAATGATCTGTGCTTGGAAGGCACACAGATTTGGCTATCACCCTTCCACAGCTACTCTCACATGATTTTTCTTCATTCTCTTCCATAATTTTAACATCTCTTTCCAAGCAAACCATCCTGTTCCACCTATATAACCTCCTCCAAGCAATTACAGCTTTGATATTGCCAAGCCTTCAGATTTACAACTCAGGTTGCTGCTACTCAACACAGGCCTTGCATAAAGAAAGCTCACACCAAGATGGATGAAGCTTACAGCATAGGAATAACCACACCACTGGCAACAGCAGAACCTGCCGTCCAGCAGCTGAGGATGAAATAAAATGCCAAAGCAGTGCAGAGGGATGAGTATCCAAATTCTTCATGAGTCCCACGTTTAAAAAGATACGCGATCCCTCGCTTCCCATTTTCAACAAGAAGTGCAGCAGCTGTAACACAGAGGAAGAGATGTGAAGAGAAACAAAACATTAAAAGGATCCTTTATAAAAATACAGTTTGTGGTAGTTGTCATTGGCCTAAACCTGACAAAAACATCAGCAGAGTACATAGAGCAGCTAACTAGAGTTTACACAATAGCTTCAGCACCTGGGGCACTTTCAGGAAAAGAAGGAACATTTGTTCTTTCCAGTCTGGTCTGTGTGATCTTAATATTGATCTAAACAACGATAAATGGCAGCCATTTAAGCCAAAGAAATACAACCATACTGCTTCAGCAGGGCTCCTTCCTCATTCCTTCAGAGACAACAACTCAGCAACTTCCCAGTATATTTTGCTCAAATAAAGAATTCAGTTATGATATATCCCTCAGAACAGAGCACAACATTACTTCAAAGAAAACCTACATTATGAGTAAATATACTTGGGGGTTGCACAAATGACACTTGTTCCCAGGTATCAATCACTTAGCTCCCCTTACCTTGATTGAATGTTTGATTAGAATATCTGATTCCATCTGGGCCAATCCATGTGCTTGATGAACACCTGTATTCTGAAATTTCCCTCTTGAACTGATTTATGCTTAAATATTAAAAAAAAAACCAAACAAAACAACAAAAAATATTAAATGCATGAGCATAACTTACCATAATGCCTGTACAGAATGTGTCCATTAGATATAAACTTTACATTAAAATTTGTCTCTCTTACATCTCCCAATTAAGTGGTTTTATTAACTAATAAATCTAGTTTATTAGATCAGTTTATTAATTATTCTACCAAACTAATAAATCTGGTTTATTAATGCTCACATTTTTTAACATCTGTTTAACATCTTTGTTGGTGACAGGGACAGAGGGATCGAGTGCACCCTCAGCAAGTTTACCAACACCACCGAGCTGTGTGGTTCAGTTGACACACCGGAGAGAAGGGATGCCATCCAGAGGGACCTTGACAGGTTTGAAAGGTGGGTCAGTGCAGACCTCGTGAAGTGGCCTGGCTTTCTGATAGCCTGTGCCCGCACTTTCTGAAAGTAAGTCTCCTGTAAAGGCTTTATTTTGGCCCCCCAAACACTTAATGTTTGAGAAGTCTGGCCCTACAGGTTTGATGGACAACATTTTGTATTTGCCTTATATGTAATTGCCATGATAGGCCTAGGAATGGAAAAGTTATATAAATCAACTCTCCTTTCTTGCTTCAGCTCTACCTTGTAAAAAGCTTCTACTGTGGGATTCAAAAACCAGAACAATTCACTTGTTCCCCTCATGGTTCTTAGCAAACAAAAGGTTTGAGAGGTGGGCCCATGTGAACCTTGTGAAGTTCAACCAGGCCAAGTGCAAGGTCCTGCTCAAGGGTTGGGGCAATCCCCAGCACAAATACAGACTCAGTGAAGAATGGATAGGGAGCATTCCTGAGGAGAAGGACTTGGGGGTGTTGTTGACAAAAAGTTTAACAGGACCCAGCAATATGCACTCACAGCCCAGAAAGCCAGCTGTGTCCTGGGCTGCATCAAAAGCAGCATGGCTAAAAGGTCAAGGGAGATGATTCTCCCCTCTGCTCTCACAAGACCCCATCTGCAGTACAGCATCTAGCTCTGGGGCCTCAACACAAGAAGGATTGTAGATATGTTGGACTGAGTCCACAGAAGGGCCATGAAGATGATCAGAGGGCTGGAGCACCTCTCCTGTGAACACAGGCTGGGAGAGCTGGGCTTGCTCAGCCTGGAGAAGAGAAGGCTCCAGTGAGACCTCAGAGCAGCTTTCAGTGCCTAAAGGGGCCTACAAGAGATCTAGAAAGGGGTTTCTCACAAGGGCAGGTAATGGTGGGACAAAGGGTAATGGCTTCAAACTGAAAGAAGTTAGAGTTAAAGGAAAAGATTTGTTTACTGTGAGGGTACTGTCTTACTTTACTGTGAGACATTGGAACAGGCTATCCAGAGAAGCTGAGGCTGCCCCATCCGAAGTGGGAGCAATCTGAGCTGAAAAGACTTAAAGATTTCCTCTTCCACAGCAACACAGGCTATACCCAAATGACACCTAAAGAAATGTTTGTCCAACACATTCTTAAAGCTCTGTCACCAGCTATTTCAACATCTTGCAGCTTAATGTACCCTTTATCATGCTGACCATGACCAGCCTTTCTGTATAGCACCACTATTCCTGGACACTTTCTCAATCTCTGGAGCAATTGCACTTTCCAAACAGCAGAACTGACTTCCTTCTTCCAGTTTGGAAAGTACCCAGAATAGTTTGGATGTCACCACAACCTAAACTGTAACAATATGAACACTGTTTCTGGAACAAAGAGCAGGAGCTCTGTGGTATTTGACCCACCTGATCCCCACTCAGAACTACAAGGAAAACTTAAAATGCAGCCAACATCTAGTGCAAGAAAATTTCTTCCAGACCCCCAATTGGCAACCAAAGGAACACAAGATACTTCCTAATCTTGTATTTGCTTTTTACATTAATCCAACCCCTCAAACAGGAATATATTCCAAATTCATAATGGTCAATAAAAATTTAAAAACTTATTTGCTCCATCCTGCTTTAGAAGTCATATGATTGTGTAACTCACTTATAGCAAAGCCTCAAGTTCTATACAAATATCTTTACTACCAGTAAAAGAGTGCACATGCAAAAACCAGCACATCTGAGAGGCAATTTGAAGCTTGCAGCAATGCCAAAATAACAGAGAAACAACAAAGGAAAGGGGTTTTTTATAATTAAAAGACATGGTTGAGCAAGAAGAACAAAGCAGAGGATGGAGATGTAGGGCTTGTTTGCGCACAGGGTTTTGTACCACTAACTCTTTCTGTTTAAAATCAGTTTATTTGAGACAGATTTCCCCCTGCTGCCAATGGGAGGACTGAACTGCCACATTCCATGCTGCAGGAATACATGTGCTGTAATGAGACTTGCTAATGGAAGAAGCCCATCTCTTCTGTACCTCCTTCTCCTGCTTCCCCATGATCTCCTATTCCTCCTTTTTCTAGGAATATCAAGGCCTGCTGGAAATGGTACAAAACACTACTGAAAGCACTGTTCCAATGTAAATTTAAGAGGATAAGCTATGCTAGAAGGAAGCGCTGTCACACTGTTATAGTCACATACAGCCGCACCTGGTGCTGCAGCCCTACGCTGTCATGGTTTAAAAGAAAAAAAGTACAGTTCACCGAGCTGGATCAGTGCAAAAGCCAAAATTAAAACATGTTGGATTGTTTTTGTAATATAGTTCTCACCAGATATTTGAAAGTAATGATGCGCCTATTACTAACGTGCTGAATCTCCAAAGGTTAATGACATATACCTGCCTCTGGAGCACGGAGTAAGAATATCAGCTTACTCTGAAATGAGCCAAATCTAAATGATCTTAACTAAAATCTCACAACTGCAATCATAGTTCCCTTTTAAATTTCTAAGAACAGAAGAGTGAACAAGCTTCTTTTCCACATTTATTCTTGTATCTTTTCACAAGCTTACTAGAGACATCATCACCACCTTCAACATCTGCATAGCCTTGCAAAGTCCAGGACAATTTGGTGCTTAATTCTCCTCAGATCTCTTTAGATCTATTTTCAACAGGATGTACTCTTTATAACTTGTAGCCACACCAAATAAAAAATTGGCACTAAGGCCATTTAGCCTCTAGGCTGGACCAGACTATTTTTGATTCAGACTCAGACAAAAAAAGCCATGAAATTATTGTGGTTTCAGATGTTTTCCCTTTAAAGCAAAAATAGTTTTGTTTTGAAAAATAACATTTTGCAATAATTTAGTCCCTAAAATGAAAAAGGATGTCAGGATGAGGAAAAAGGATTTTTCTGTGGCAATTCAAATGGCCATCGTTTGGATTGGTACTAAGTGACAAAGTTTGCTTTTCTGAAGAATATTGTAAATACATATTATAGGAAACAATACTGAAGCAAGTATTGCATTTTGAATGACAGTCCAGAATTAGTGACAAGAATGGGAAAGTGTGTGTGTGTTTTCCATGTACTTAAATAAGCTGTTCAGAGTCCAGTCACCAATGGCAAGTTACTCAGTATTTACAGCTCATATTATGCAATATATATGACACTGCCCACTTGGAAGGAGGAATTCATATATTATACAAATTTATGAATTAGTAAATCTACACGTTGGTAGCAACCCTTTGCAATGACTGTGAAATTAAGCTACCATTTACCCTAATCTGAGCAATTCTGTTTTGATTCCTCATGGATATTTCTCCAGAAAGATACTTGGACTGTAAAGCCTGTATCAAATTCAAGGAACTTTTCCACTGTGTCACCCATAAAAACCCCAGCCACTTGGCCACTTATTCCCTGCCTGCTTATTAACACAATATTTGGCATTTTAAGTACCTGGATTACAGTTTGTGCTGTAGTGACACAGTGTGTTACTTAATTGGTATTCTTATATAAAGAACTGATCTAAGAATGTACTTCAGGCAACAGTAGCTGACTGAAGCTGAGAATAACAGGTTTTTCATCAGTTTCCAGTTCCAGCTTTCCAGTTAAAACACAGTCTGTCTCTAGGTTTAAATACATATCTACAGGCATAGATACATTTTAAAACAAAATTAGGATTTTAAGCTGAAAAAAGTGCTTGTGTGATACATACAGCCATGTTTCAGGTTATCTTCATTTTTTAACTCCCTTTAGATTCTCACTTTTCCCTTTTATTTTCTTTAACTTGACATGATGGCAAATGCCTCTCACTGGAAAAGCTTAAGTGTGATTAAATTTCATTGATTAAAAGCTTGTGATTCTTGTCTCTACATGAATTCATTTTAAACATTCAGTTCAGATGCACCTTTGAATTTTTCCATCCCAAACCCTTGTAGCAACTAACTGGGAGAAATGGTTAATAACTGTATTTACATAGACGTGCTTTTGATGACTCTCCCCACTTACATTTCAGAGTTGTTTCTCACGCCTGTGACTGGAGTGCATGGAAAGGAGTACGGTAAGTATACTGTAACAGTTGTCGTACATACCTGCAGGCATTAAAATAGGTAAACAGACTACTGTGAGATGTAGGAACAAACAAAAATGGAAAGAAAAGTGCCTAAAAACACTAGTGCCAGCAGTTACCACAAGGAAATTCTCCTTCTGTCTTGCCCACATTTCCCAGGAGATCAGCATTTGCTCATAAGCAATGAATAAGGATCAGATTCATCCCATTTAACTTCAGGGATTTGACTGCTGCAAGTAGATAACTGGCCTCCAACATACGGAGGATGTTATGAAAGGACTAGCATTCTGTTAATCAACAGAAAGAAGTTCCTAGGCATCCCATCCATACGAGAGAGCTATAATGCCTAAAGCATGTTACAGGCTATACAGTAGAGACACAAATATTGCAAACCAAATGGATGAAGAGATTTTATTAGGTCCTTCTACTAGTTTTCCATATACCCGTTTTGAGGTAAATATTGATAAAATCAAAACTGTTGCAAAAAGAGCAAAGCAGAAGGCATTTTAACTGGCTGCTTTGCATTCACCAAAAGCAAAGTAAGTTTTTACATGAGATGACTGTATTTCAATTATGCATCTTTTTCAACATAACATAGTTAAATATAACATGGTTATATTTCATTCAAATCTAATGTTATTTATCTTAATTGAGATCAACTTATATTTCTAAATAAATGAAGATACACTTAAAAAAAAGGTTTAAAAAGGATTTCAGAAAGCATCTGGAGAAAAATTACTGGAACACCCAACTATAATCATAATACATTTTCCAAGCACAAGGTTTCGTGCACCCTGTGGATTGTTATAAAACAGCTCAGATAGCACATTTATAGAAACCCTCAAGCTGAGATTCAGCTGCGTGCAGTTGTGACGATCTGTCAGACAATTGTATCTTAAGCCTTTGTTTCCCTGCGTGTCAAAGATTATAAGCTTATGGGCAGGGCAAGAGATAGATGAAACTGGGAGTAGTTCAGTCTTCACAGAGCTTAGGTCAGGTTTTGTTTCTGAAAACTTCACTTTGGGACAGTTCAAACCCAGGTCGAGTTTTTGCCAGAGGCCTAAAGTCCAAGGGGAGCTAGAAGGACAGCTAGCCTGGAGCCAGTGGCTACACATTTAAAGCAGTAGCCTATCTTCAGGGAAAAAAAAAAAACCCTCAAGCAACCTTCTAAAGTTTTGACAGCTCAATACATAAGTATATACCCTTAAATTGCCCACCCTCCCCATTGAAACACTGAGCTTTTGGAACAGAAGCATTAGTCAGTGTGATTAAAAACATAGAAAAAGAAAGATAGCCCTGCCAAATTCTTGGCAAAACATTATCTACATTGTGATTTCCTCACAGAGAGAAAGGTGATGAATTGAAGAGAAGCAAACGCAGGCCAAGGGGCAGGAGGGCACTTAGGAAGACAGCTTCACCTAATCTATGGGTTGAAGATTAGATATTCAATTCCAGTCAAAGGAATGGTACTCTGGGTTATGTTGTGGGTGTGGAAGATACAGTGATGGGCTCCTTCCAAGTTTAAATGCAAACTGGTTTGTACAAGATTATTTTTGGTTCAAGTCACTGTGACATGGCTTTTTTCAGTTGCCTGATTATGTGAGTTTATATAACAAATAAAATAAAAACCACAGAGAGTTGTATGGGTTTCTGTCAGATCAAACAGTTTCTTTCCTGCAGCCTTTTTGCCAAGTTATAATAAAATAAGGACTATGACCTGAGCAGGATCTTCCAGAGCTAATAAAAAGGAAAAACAGCCTGAATATGAGTTCATGCTACAAAGCTAATGCAAAAACACAGGTTGGTTTTCTTTCAAATTACAGGATTAGGGCAAAAATATAGCGACATAAAAGTTCTTGTAAGCACCACAGCCTTATCAAACACATGATGTTCTCCCAGTTTCAGGTATGATCCAGCAAGGTGCTAACCGCTGCATGAACTTGTGGAGTCAGTAAGGCACCACTCCTAAACAACATAAAATAACTCTAAGGAGGCATTTTCTTTATGTCTGATACTAAATCTTTGCTAGCTGTTCTTAAATTTAATCCTATGCATCTCCCAACATACTGGGTCTTGCTGGCTGATGTTGTGGCTTGTTTGGGGAACGGGGGGGAGGGAGGGGGAGTTATGAAAAGTCATAAGGAACTGTTTGGGGTTTATGTGTTTAAGTAGTTGTTGTAATGTACTAAGAGAAAGACAAGCCTTTCCCAATAGCAGGGGAAGCAGCTATCAAACACAGAGCACAGGATCCAAAGTGTTAGAACAATAATTGTTACAAAGCTGACCTCTCACTAAAGAAGGTCCTTTGGAAAGCATGGAGTTTACACAGGACACACATGGGGTTCCACTCCTCATCCTGCTGGTCTGAAGACTGGATTTTTGTTAGGATGTCTCATTGCAGTGCCCATCGGCACAAAGTCCTGAATCCATCGTAAGCAAAATTTTAGCACGGCAAAAGAAGGCTGGGCAGCAGCAAGGCACTCGCTAGATCTAAAAAAGCCCGTTTTCTCTACCTAAGCTTACCCCCTCCTTCAAACGTGGCAGCAAAAAAGCTTCAAGGGAGCCTCCTCATGGTGTCTCCCCCTTCAGCGAGCTGCTGAACAGACACGGCTGCAAGCTGAAAAGCCAACATCCTGCCGCTAAGAGGAGCCCAAATCCAGTTGTCATCCATGGCATGGACCTGCTCCAGCATAACCCCGTCAACTTGGATCCTTCCTCCTCCTGCCCATTTTTCTCCACCCGGAGGTCAGATTTCACCTCTGGTGAGCCAGCAGAGAACCCACCTAGCAGATTTCTGCCCCAAGCAATGAGCAGGACTAGACAGAGGAGGAGCTGGACTGCCACAGCATATATAGCTTTTGAGGATCAAACGAAATGCACTCCTGATTCTATGGAGAGGAAAACAGTGCAACCTATGGGAAACATACAACATATCTGGACCAATTTGTGGAGAGTTTGCAGAGACTTGACCATATCCCTCGACCTATGGCTATTCACACTTTCAGCTCCAAAAGTTTCCCTTGTCATATTTGAAATACTAATTGTTTTCCACCTAGTATCATTCAGGTCACTGATGCAAGCCATGACTGCTTTTTCCTGAAGCTTATGCATCTCTGATGGCTCAGAGTAGAGGATGCTGAAGGCATGTCTGGGCTGATGGACAGTGAGAATCTATATGGCCACCCACTTGTCTACAACTGAGCAACCCTCTCTCCAGGAGGGAGGGAAGAGAAAGCAAACAATAGTGTATATATAAAAAACATATATGGTATACACAAAACATACTGGCAAGTCTGCCTAAAAGAGGGCAGAAGAAAGGGGCTTTGGCATGCACCAATTTCCCTAAAGAAAGGTCATCTCAACACTTAAAAGGTCTGAAGAAACCCAGAAACAGTTCCTCAGAAATGGTGGGGGAAAAAAGGAAAATTATAGAATCATAGAATAGTTAGGGTTGGAAAGGACCTTAAGATCATCTAGT
>JBAFWW010041415.1:0-10336 GCA_036873685.1 Agapornis canus
CACAGCTTCTCTGGGCCATCACCCTGTGCCAGCGCCTCAGCACCCTCACAGGGAGGAACTGCTTCCTAGTATCCAATCTCAATCTCCCCTCTGTCTGTTTAAAACCATTCCGCATATGATGCTCATTAATAAGATGAGATCTTAGAGCTTTAAAAGACAGGAACAAAACCAAAGCTGTGATTGTCAGAAAAGCATGTAGAGAAGGAGGACAGGGGTGGAAGGAGGTGAATGTATTCACACATGACATTATAGTCACAGGCACTGCTGCTTTCAATATTGACTACAGGTCTCTGTGTGCTCCATTTTTCCAGCGTTACCACACAACACTGCTGCAGCTCAGGTGCCTCTTAAACCAGCCTCTACAAAAGAACCCCTAACAGAAACTATTTCATAAGCTCAGGCCTTGGCTTTTGGAAGGAAACTGAATCCTCATAAATGCACTTGTAAAAATAGATTGGTTTCTTACATGAACTTAAATAGCACGGATGATCCAGCAGAATTATGATGCATCTTTGACGTTACACAGAGAAATTGGTGCCAGAATCACTAATAGAATAATCTGATCTTTTTCCATCATTTTGGAATGGATCTTTTCCACTGCCCAGACTTATGCAGATTTCTTGATCTATATTTTGAAGTTTTGTCTGGGGATTTGCCAGTATTGACACTGCCCAGAGAGATCAGCTGCTGTTTTCTTAGTCCACTTTAATAGTCATCAATACTGCTGTGGTCATCATACCGATGGAGTTTTATGATTTTTGCACTAAGTTATATGTATCCTGAGAATGTATTGCTAGGGAAAAAGCCAAATAGCATACAACTCATGATGTTAAGTGGCTGAGCAAATGGTGCACATGTGTTTTTACTAACTCATATTGAAATGTCATATGCAAAGATGGCCAGAGAGCCTTTGAGCACAAATGGTTTAAATGCATTGCAGAGCATGAAGAATTATGATGCTGTGGTGAACGGCTTACACCTATCATCTTACCAACACATTTTCTATGCCTGTTGAGTATAAAGCCCTCTGCACAGATCACTCTGTGGTTGACACAGTAGAATGATCCCAATGTGTTCACACATAATTGTCCTCTGGAACAAGCGTGAGCACCTGTGAGGCACTCATCCAAATCTATATCAACATGTTGCAGCCAAAAGGGAAAAACAGAATTCTATTAGAACAATTGCTGAAATGAAACAATACTTCTTTCACACTGGAGATGTCCAAATGAAGTGTGTTGGAACTACCACATCAGCACCACGCTAGAATACATACAGTGTTACACTGAAAATAGGGCTGGAATATACCCTCAGAGAGCATCCCGTCCTTTCTTGCACCCCTACACTGCTGTCATCACAGAAAGAGACATGCTTGGAAACAGGCAGTCACACAGAGGACATGCACACTCTGCAGGAAACCTGCTCCAGTGCACCACCAACCACCCTTCCCATCAAATCCTTTCTTGAATACAGGTAAGAAATGTCTCTTGCTGCAATTTAAACTTACTATTTCCACTGACATCGCCAAATTCTTTCACCTCCTGTAGGAAAATGATTGCCTGGAAATGCCCCTTTTGATGCTGACATCAATTAATGAGATTAGTTTCCAGCACACTTGAGTAAGCAATGCACAGTGACTATTTCAGCTGGTGATATTAAATTCCCATTTTCTTCACAGACTCTCCAGGATCTCATGAAAATGATTTGTGATTTGTTATTCAATCAGATCTGAGATTAAGAGGGATGTGGATCACATGTGAGCAATTCTGAGCATCAGAAGCTCCTTTCATTTCACTGCTGGCTGTTATTGCTCTCATACTTCCAGATTTATAATTGAAGTATGTCACAGGGCATTGCTTTTTAACCTCCAGCACTTTCCCAAGCAAACATATCCTTCGCCACTACCCAAACATGTCCATTTAAGATTTATACAACATGAACAGTCATGATGCAGCTTTGGAATTCACCATTCATCATTGTGCAGGCCTGAGCTTTGGTGTCAAGTGAAACACATGGAGCTGAACTAGCTCACAATGGCACATTCTTCACAGCACTGAGGCCTCATTGGATTCGGGTTCTCAAGAAATGACACCAAACAAAACAGATGACAGGGCAGAACTACAGCTCTGAGAGGGTTCTCCAGGACAACAAACATGCCCAAGCCCTGCTAGCTGCTCCCGGTCTCACAAAGAAAAGCTGCGTGTCCATAGCTGTGTAGACAGACACTGGGGAGGAACAGCAGCAGGAAATGAATCCAAGAGGGCTGGAAAAAAGCCTGGAGTGTCAAAGGAAAAAAGCACATGTCCAGGCTTGCCTTCACCTGCAGTCCCAGGTAATAGGCACACTGGCCAGACATGCTTCAGGAGTCATGTGTGAAGCAGATCTGGTATCCTTCTGCCACTGGTCTCTGTACTGCCACTTACAAGTCACAATACTGGAAAGAAGGAATTGTTAGAGGAACACCTAGGGGTATGAGGTAGAAAAGTGCTTTAACCCTGCCTCTGTGGTGAACAGGAACCACTTACCTTCACAAGAAACCCCATCAGCCATGAGCGCATATCCAGACAAACAAGAGCACACAACATTTCCTTCCACAACATTGCAGATGTGTTTGCAGGGGCCGTTATCTGGACAAAGAAAATTGCCAAATACATTAGCAATCACAACACAGATCAGCCCAAGTCACAAACCTCCAGGTCACCCAAATATAACCCAGCTTAGGCAATGGGGAATGCAGCTTGTAAACAATCTGTCCAGGCAGCCCTAATCACTCAACCCTCCTACACTACACCTTTGCCACTCCTACCTGTATTGCTCACGCTATGCTGCACAGCTGTACTGCTTACCTTGAACTACACAGCCGGTGTGTAACAACTCTGAAATAAGAGAACAGCCTCAAATTACTTTCACAGCTTCCCCCTGACAATTCCTCAGCCTTATGCCGAAGTAACAAATTAAGGATGTGCATTGAAAGCAGACTGGTGAAGGGATGTGTGGAATCCTATTCTGGCTCTCTAAACGTTCCTCACTCATCTGCACCTTCAGTTTATACCTCCAACATACCTTTACACTTATCCTGCTCTTCTTCTAAAGACACAATGCGAAGAGGCTGAGAAGGAGAGGCTACTGGAGGGATGGTGGCTTCTGCTTCCAGCCTTGTCACCTGTCCTCTGTCAGGATCTGTAAGGCAAAGGAGGCAGAGATAGATCAGAGACAGCATTACCCCCACCATCACCGATGGCAAGGCTCCCATTGATCCCACTCCATTGTGGTTTGCAGGAGGAAACATTCTGGTGACCTGAGGAACTGCCTTTGCATGGAGGTGAACAGTCAGTTTTGGAAGCTGCCATCTGTTTGATATGAGCAACTGTCTGACAGCACAAACATGCAGAGTGCTGCATGCTGATGGAGATGCTCGCAAACACCATGGGTACAGATCAGGGAGTTTGTCTGAAAACAGCTTCTGGAGAGTAAAATGAATAAAACAAAGTGTTACTTCTGTTTCCTCAAACACTGCTCTATTGTAAACGCAGCGTCTGTCTTTCAGTCAGTGTAAGACTGAAAAAGTGCTGAATCCAAGCCAAGTCTTTAAAGTTCTGCAGTTCCCATTTCAACATGGATGAAAAGGATCCACCTTTACAAGCACAGGATACCCTGGAATGACTTTGACACAGCCAAGTGGAAAACATGACAGCTGTTGTCTGCCATAAAGATTTTCAACAAACAGTAACGTTAAAGGTATCAGAATAGTTAGAAAGAAAAAAGCTCTAGTATGTTAATAGGAGTAATCCAGTTTATCAATATCACCAAATCAGAAGCCTAAATCATAGAATCAGAGAATGGTTTGGCTTAGAAAATACCTTAAGATCATCCTAGTTCCAACTCTCTCTGCTAAGGCTAAATTCTTTCTGAAGAGGGATGTGTCCTGTTCCCATTGATTTGAGTAAAGGTGTCACCCGGAGCAAAGTGTGAGCCACCGAACAATGCCAACATTAAACCCTGAGTGATTGCAGGGCAGGTTTGGGGGGCAGAAAGAGCTACTTCATTAGAGAAATATAAACATTACATCAGAGACAACCAATGGGCTATAATACAGAGGCAAATAAGAGGCTATGCTTGTGGCATAACCTGAATTCCCCAGACAGAGAGCAGAGAACAAGAAATAGCTTCCTATGTTTCATCAATGTCTGCTTTTCCCTTGCCTGCAGAGCCACTGCAAGCACATACCTCCTTCAGAGCCTCAGGAAAAAGTGTGACACGCTTTGAAAAGCAGAAGTTAAATGCAAAAACATTCACAGCCCATCAAAGAGCAGGAAATGTGCTGGGAAAGGTTCAAATACAAGAGCATTCTAAGCCTTGGGTGGCAGGGATTAGCGTGAGGTGTCCCTGCCTATGGCAGGGGGGTGGAACTGGATGATCTAAAGGTCCTTTCCAACCCTAACAATTCTATGATTCTAATCACAGGAGTAAAAATCACCACCCGTATGAGATTCACAACTACCTGGTGTGGGTGCACAGAGCACATGACAGAGCTGTGCACATACACAGATTAAAATGGGAACTGGAAGGCCACTGTGCCATGTTGCCAGGTAGAGCACAGCTCATGCAGGTGTAACAAGTGAGGTGTCCTGCCCTGCCGCCTCCCTTGGCCAGCCTTTGGTTTGGCCCAGGACTGGAGGGCAGCAGCAGCCCTTCCTAACCTCACTCTTTCTACAAGTCTCAGCTGTGTCCCTTGCAGTCCCTACCCTTGCTGCAATCCTCTTCCTCAAGGGACGTTTGAACCCCCCCTCAATTCTTGGCACAGCCATGAGGACTACAGTCCTGCACATCTGCACTGACTACCCAGAGACGAGATGTATGAACCCAAATCTGCACTCAAGTTAGTACTGGGAGAAGCAAAGCAAAGTGAAGCTAAACCACACACATATGCTCCAGGTAAAGGATGAGGCCAGATTTTGCAGTGCTAAAATAAGAACTATTTTTTTGGCCTCTTTTGGATCAGGTTCCTTCCCCAGAATTTTAATATCAGCAACACAGCAGAGCACTGCTGCAGAAACCCTGTCAAGCACATTATTGATGTAAGCACTATAGCATCACATTGAGAAGAATGACATAACGAATGCCGTTTGGCTTGGGCAGAAAGTAGCTGAAGTCTATGGAACTTTGTCATTGGATGGCAGCACTTACTCTGCTTGTTAAGTAACTGAAAGCACTTGTAACTAATATAAGGTTTCAACTTTAGAGGTTATCTGATTTCAGATCTTGCCACTGGAGAGAACTCCAGACATCAAAACAATTACAGCACAAGAGACTTTCTTTTCAAGCCTTCCACCACACTAGGTATATTAAGATTTTTGTATCACTGAAAGATGTTAATGATTTTAGATAAAAATCAAACCTCGGGAAACAATGATGTCTGTCTGAACTGGGGAAAGCTCATCTAAAGGGAAGCTAATTGTGAAATACAAAATGACTCTGAGAAGAAAAGGTATTTCATTAACAACCCTTACAACTCTTTTGAATAGTGAAAACAGACTTGATTTGAACATATTAAATACCACCCTGCCCCCATGCCACCAATACACAAAACCAAGGCATAATTAAGTTTCCTGAATTGTTGGTTTCCTCTATATTATTAACTTGTCCAATTTTTCACAGCAAATGTCCATGCAGCAGCACACATCAAATACCTCACAGAAACAAAGCAAGCTTGACAGATCAATGCAGCTGGCACAAAGACACCATCATTCCTGGTGTGTCCTGCCCATTTTCTTACCTGGAGAGCAGCTGGTCCCATCCTCTTGCAAAGTGAATTCTGGAAAACACGAGCACTTATAGGAGCCCACGGTGTTTACACACAAATGCTGACAGAGCTCCCCACCATAGAGAAGGCATTCATCCAGGTCATCTCCGGGCAGGTTATTTGACAGCTCAGCTTCATTATTGATGGACAAAGCTTCATTGTGATCTTCTGTCTCTGAAACTACAACAGAACGACACTCGCTGGTTCTCTAGCAGGGCTGTTAGCATTAGGGCTGTACAGTACAGAGTGCTTCACCAGATGACTCCAGATATCAAATCCACTCAGAGCAATCCAAGAGCAAAGGAACCCATCCTGAAGACAAGACCATTGTGCTGCAGATCCACCACCACCTCCTTCCTGGAGGAACAGGCATTCTACAGGGGCCACTGAGGAAGACAGTGACACTGGGAGGCCACAAGCTCACCTTTCACGTGGACTGCTCACACCATTGCTACCGTTATTTGAACCAATGCATCACACTGAGGCCCTGTCTGAAACTGGCCCCACTGAAGAACATCCCTGAATTTCAAATTTCAGGAGAAGTAATTGTCCAGTTGCTTTGGAAACTCTTTCCAACACAATACTACTTTATTGGTCACAAACCTTCGGGGACCTTCTTGACAGTGACATGGCTACCCTTCCTACTGCTTTTAAACCCTCCAGAAGCACAATGCCTTTCCTTTCTCGACAAGGTTTGCCAAGACTTTCTACCATACTTACAGCTAGGTTTTCAGCAAGCTTTTCAGTCAGTTTTCCTTAAATACATATGTGCAAACTTCCTCGCTCAGTGAGGCCTCAGCTAGGTCAAAATAAACCCTTACATTTGTTGGTGAGGAAGAATACACACTTAGTTCACAAGAAGAGAATGGGCAAAAATGGAACTCCAGCATATGCAGGAGGTCATCATGCAACTCATGTGTGACTGATGGCTACAGAGCAATACGGAAGGAGTATAACTTGGGCTGAAGGAAGAAGCAAAGCTGTCCAAGCTCCACATTCCTCATGCTCCTCTTTGGCTGCAGGGGTTTGACTCAGCTCTCCAGCATCACCACGTTTGCATGCTGAGAGTGCAAACTAACTTGCAGTTCTCTGGGGCTTCTCCAGAGTGTGCTATGAGAAAGCTGCTGTGATGCTCAGCAGTACAACTGGAAGTCTATTCCCAGGATATTTCACAGGTATCAGAACCCATGGGACTACTTTGTCTGGAAAAAAGTCATTATTTGCTTAATGAAGAATCCTTCAGGATTGCTTCTGCTAGAAGACAATGAGAAGCTTCAACTTTGCTTCTTACCAATGTCTCGTGGCAGGTCTCTGTACTATGTGACTCAGGGGGAAAACCCAAACCTCCACACTACTAAAGATGGCACATTTTAACAATCAGAAACACCTACTTATTATTATTATTGTTGTTGTTATTATTATTATTATTTAAAACTGACTTAAGAACAAGGAACTCCTTCCTGCAATGTCTTCAAACCATGACTGGACACTTACCCTTCTCAGGTGTCACTGTTGGCAGAGGTTCAGGTTGCCTTTTTATTTCTGGATGGATGAAGTGGTCTCCCCCTTCACAGCAGGACAGCATCACATGGCTGCAGGGATATCCCAGATTGATGCTGGACTCACAGGATTTCCCCTCACTCCTCAATCGCAGGCCCAGATTACAACAGTCACAGCATTGCTGCAAGAGGAGGAGATCAGTAACAAGGATTTAACACAATCCACTCAGGGGTGAGCCCACACAAAGCTCTGCAAAGATCTGCACTGTCTTCAACAGTGGAGCATCTGGAGAAGCCCCTTGGTTTAGACCATTGCAGACATCAAAGCTTTGCTGGTGCTTGATTTTGCCATCCTACACAAACTGTGCCAGGCTGCAAACCAAGTCTCAATGTGACAATGGTTTCAGCAACTCTGCATCAAGTACTTGTGCCACAGACCATCTCTTTCTAGCTCTTGCACACAGCCATTGCTCTGCATTCAGCATATTCTAAACAAGGTAACACAGATGTACACATCGTTGTATTAGAGCTCAAAACATGTTCAGTTGTTTGAAGCAATGTGAAATGACTTGCAAATACCTTGCATGGATATGAGGATCAGCACCAGCATCCGAGCTCTGGCAGTGAGGACTTTCCCCTATGCACCACTGCCCTGCAAACCTACTTGTACCTTTAATCACCTGAGTGTCCAGGGGACACCCTCCTGCTAAGACAGTGGCTAACGAAAGACATGGGTGCATTCTGTGAGCTATTTGCCTTCCTTTTCTTTCCTGAGTGCATTTAAGCAGCAGCTTCACTGACAACTGATGCAATGGGGCACCCCTGAGATGTCATCTCTCCTCCAGTTTCCTCTGCTGCAGATGGCTTTACTCAGCCACATCCAAATCTATTGCAGTCAGGCCACAGAAATATATCAGGTTTCTATCAGATTTGAAAAGTCCATAGTATGTGTGCATAGTGGATACCTATCAAGAAAGGAAGCTGAGGAGCTGCAAGTCCCTGATAGAAACTTACAGGAGTTATATGAGAATTGAAGATGCCTGTCTGGATTTAAATGCAAGTGTCCTCACATCTCTAATAGATACATACACTTAGGTGCTTTCACTGACAGAACAGTTATAAAACACCGAGTCTCTTTCCCTCTGCAATTCCTTTCAGGGACGGGACCTCCAGCCCAGCTGCACTCATTTGCAGGTTGCAGCTACACTGTGACAGCCTCTCTGAACTAAGGGAAGTGATTTCAGGGCCTATTCACATACTCAGTCTATAAAAAGGCATCAGACACACAAAATGAAGCTCATAATTCAAACTGGCCCCCGTTGCCTGCATCAACAGAAAGCCCAAGGATGGGACTGAAGAAAACTAAACTAAGCCCTACTTCCCAGGAGAGGAAGAGCCCTACTTCCCTGACCTGAGGAGAGCAAATAAGAGCAGCAGGGTTGAGAGGGTTGGACACAGTATGGAAGTGGAAAGGAATCAGGTTTCATGATTAGCAATCCTAGATGCTATTCACACAAACCCAGGGCCTGTCTCTCCTAGGAAGGCTGGGAACACTGTCCTCTAACAGGACTTTTCCCCCAGGTCACCTTATTCCAGTTTCAAACACTGTTGCTTTTAGGTTTTGAGCATTTCACACACAGTTTGTACCCCTTGCATGTTCAGTGCAGTACCTATGGCTACAGCTCATGTTCGAGGTTCCTCTAAGCTGAACACCCCTCCCCCCCAAAATGAGCTGTTGTTCACACATGCAAATATGCACAGCCATAAGGAGTTGCCTTTAAATGACCAGATAGATGTTTGTGAAAACCTGACAGTACATGTCCTGAAGATGCTGCAGTATTTTTGATGCTAACGGGACTAAATCATCTCTTCCAAAGGTGTATTAAAAATAACACTGAAATAATGCCTTGTGGTCATGCTAGAAAAGAGAAACCTCCTGTTTTCATCGCCCCAAACCCAGAATACCCACATCTAAAATGTTTGAATTGAAAATTCTACTTTCTCTACATATTTTTAGTATGGCTACGATTTTTTTCAGCTTCAATATGAAAATAGAAGTAACTAAGAAAAAAATGCATGTTTTTACTGCCCTGCGGAACATGCGCCTTTCAGTCATAATTCTGGTTCACAGCTTCTCCTGTGTGCAGGCATCACAGGGACTACTAAATCACTCACACACCTTTCACAGGGTTCACATACTTCCCAGGTAAATAAAAGTGTTCCATTTTCCAGTGGAAAAACTTGTTCATCCAAAAGTTCCTTTTAAAATGTAAGGACTTGAATGTCTTGATCATCTCTGAGCTCCCTTTTGAGCTACACCAGAGCCCGCAACTGGTTTGGTAACAAACACGATTATTTACATTGCAATCCAGAAACACGCCTCGAGAATCACTCTCAGATTCACAACATTCTATGTTTTCCTCAAAAGCATCTTTGGAAGGAATCTTCACCATGGTGGCTTCTCCATCCACTAGGAGAAGGTCTCCAAGCTGTGCTTTTTGTATCAGACTAGGTAACAGCTGAAGGCAGCCTAAAATTAAGTTGTATTGAACACAAGTTGAATACCTTTAGCTAAAGACCTGGCATTCCTGCATTCACCTACAAGTAAAAGGAAGGACCCCACACCTAAAACACCTGAAGGAGACCTACACACGTTCATTACCTGAAGTGAAACCCCTTGCTTTTGGCAGGACAGTCCAAACGCCTTGCAAAGCCTTTGGGGAAATTATTTTTTCACACTCCAAATACCTTTGATCTGTGGCTCTCAGCCACAGCAGTCACCAACAGCAAAGTGGATCAGGGCAAACACTGCTGTACCCGGCCAGCACATCCGGTGAGGTCACTCTGAGGGAATGTTTCATAGAATCCCAGGCTGGTTTGTGTTGGAAGGGACCTTAAAGCCTACCCAATTCCAACCCTCTGGCTCCAGAGCAGAGCTGCTCCAGCCCTCACAGCATCTCCAAGGCCTCCTCTGGCCTCACTCCAACAGCTCCAGGTCCCTCTTGTGCTGCTGCCCCAGAGCTGGATCAGGGCT
>JBAFWW010041416.1:9834-29978 GCA_036873685.1 Agapornis canus
GCAGTGATTTGTGTTATACCTTAGTTACTGGGCTGCTCTTATCTCAACCTGTGGGGGTTACATTCTTCTGATTCTCCTTCCCACCCCTCTGGGAGAGGGGGAAGAATGGGAGGGGAGTGAGTGAGTGGCTGCGTGGTTCTGGGCTGGGCTTAAACACAACACCTCTGGACAGCACCAACAATATGACTACATCATAAGAGGTTTCTATGCTGTTTGTGATATTTTTCATGCAAAATAAGTTTTAGTGCTCAGCATTATTCTCACAGGACTCACTCTCTTTGCCATAGGAACAGTTAAAAAATTCTTTTGTTTGAGTAAAAGTGCTTCACCAAGTACATTGTACAGAAAGAAAAAAAAAAAGAAAAAAGAGGAAAAAAAAAAAAGTCAGGGGGGGAAGGATAAAAGTAAAGAAAAATATATAGGTTGCAAAGAGAAGTGCCTGGAAACCCTCTCTACGTCCATCCCAGAACTGTGTGTGGCTTATATTTTTGGCAATAATGGGGGAGAACCTGAGAATATTTATTTTACAAAAAAAAAAATAATAAAAATAAAAAATTGACTTTTCTTAAAAAACACTAGAGTAGTTTGAGGGGAAAATCCAACATATCCCCATTTAGTCCTGTGGGACGTAATACATGTGCAGTAGGCAGAGCAACCATGTAATGTGCTTGGGATGTTAGAACAATCCTTATGGATGTGAGGAATACACAGAGCTGTCCATGACTTCTAGTTTCAGACACTAGAAGTTATCAGAATAGGGCATATAAAGCTGTTAAGTACATTTAGGGCTCTGTAAATAGGGGGTATATTCATCACAAAGTATGTTGTCAGTTGCATATCTGAGTGTACCCACTTGAATACACAATGTCATCAAAGGGTAAAGAGCAAAGGATCATAGAGGCTTCAACTGCGCTATTCCTGAGTCACCATATCTGGTTCCAGAACCTAACAAGACCAAAAAAAGAGGAAAAAAAAACCCTGCCTGCCTTGACGAATAATGAAGATATTCTTCAAGGCAGGATTTGGCCTTATTAGCTAATTGTGATGTTCGAGTGTCTCATCTTACAGAGCAGTGTTTCACTCCTACTGAGGGTGGAGACAGCCAAGATGTAGACTGCATGGGGCACTGTGGCCGGGCAGAGGGGAGCTGCAATGCTTGCAAGCAGTTTTTGGTCTCCCAGCTTGGAAAGCCCATAGAAAACAGAATTCCCCAAATTTAAAAATGCCTTAAAAATGTTGTAATAGCTGGCTGTCTTTCAAAACACAGCTTGACAAATAACTCCTCTAATTTTATGTGAGAAAATAAATCATTAGATAACCACTCTTGGAATGATTGATTTTTATATATTTTTTTTCGCAGATTTTGGGAACGCTTTCACTCAAGGAGACAATAGTTTCATATTTAATAACATTAACTGACTATTATAGTTCAATGAAACGTTGCAGCAATACCAAATTTATCATCCTATGTCTTTAATACACATGCTTTAGATAATATATTGCAGATATACACTACAACTGTTCAGACTATACTTGAGCAGTTACATATATACGGGAGAACTGTGGTCTGCTGGTGTCTGATATTTCAAAGCTTTTTGTACATACATATTTTAATGATTTAAGAAATAATAAAATGTTTAAATTACAGGGACGGTTCATCCCCCATTCTTTTTTTCAGTTCTCTTAAGGTTACTAGATTGATTCTAACCTTTTGGTGTTTTTATTTTTAAGCTTTAAAGCTTTTATCATTCAAAAGTTTTAAGGATAGTCACAAAGAATTAAGCCTCTTCCCAGCTTCAGGACTGTCTTGAGTGGTTGGTAGAGGCAGCACCCTGCACTTGAATTGATATTGGCCTGGAGATCGCTTCCTTTCCAATCTCACATTTAAGGGCATTGTTGTTTGTTGCTAAAAGGAGACACCTTTCGATTCCAAAATGTGCTGCATGTGGCCCTTGCTTTTCAGTTTTTGAAATGGAAATTGTTGTTTGTTAAATAATGTGCATTCCCCCAATACTGTATAGTTATACAGGATTTCATCATTGGTTCAGATGCCTCTTTCCAACTTAGTCCCATCCAACAAGTTAAAATGGTTTTTCAAATACCAAGTTAGGAAAATCTTTCACTTTAGCCTAGTTGTACTAAAGCCTTGACTTTTCACAAGCCTTTAAGCTGTATCATTAAGTTCATCTTGATCATTTATCAGCTTCTTAAATGGCGCTTTATTGCTCTTAATTTATTGTACAAGGACATATTTACCCCTCATCTTCAGATGTTTGCAAAGAATATCTTTAAAGTAAGATAAATAAAGCACTACTTCATTGAATATGTCACTTTGGTTTTTATTGTGCAAAAACCATGATAATTTTTTCATTCATTTGGTGAATCACCTCATGTTCCTTTTTAGTGACTTTGGTCTGAGCAGAACTGAGTCTCATGATCCCAGCTATTAAAACACTATTTAATGTAAAATATTTTACTTGTCATTCAGATGTGTAAATCTCCTATGTCCTTTTCTCTGTTCTGTACATTTAATGTACATATTTCTGTCTTGTTGTTTTTTTTTTTTTTTTTTTTTTTTTTTTTTTTTTTTTTAAAAAAAAAAAAGAAAGGATTATGCCATAATGGAAGATAGACTATAAAAATAAAACTTTGGTTGTATATTGGGAAGTGGTTTTAATTATCTTTCAGATAAGGGTTTGTTAAAACAATGAACAGATTTGGTTTTTTAAATGTACTACATTGTAAAACAGGGAAGTGATTGTTCGCCAAGCATACAAGTACATCTTGAAGTTTTATTTCTGCATTAAGAAGGCATACAGATCTAATTACTTTTTATATAGAAGGAGAAAAAAATTCCCCAGTCCCAAATCTCTGTGAATTTGAATTAAAAAGCATTTTAGAGATGGGTAGGTACTTAATTGGCTATGGATAGGGACCTGGGTTAATGTTATTTGTGTGCATGTAGCTTCCAGAGCTGTTTGTAGTGATTCTGGAACAGTGGGGCCTGATCCTGTGAACAGCTTCCTCCCAGTGATGACAGCAGGATCCTGGTGTGAACAAAGGTTTCCAATGCAAAAGGATTTTGGGACCGGGTTCTGTGAGTTTCGGTTGTGTTTGTGGTCATGGGGGAGGTGATTGCCCCACCCATCAGTCTTGACTGCATGGGAGCTGCAAGAAAAAAGCTCTCTGGGTTTTTTTTTTGTTAGGCTTCTTGTCCAGAAACTGAGTGTGTATGTAGGGAAGAAACCTTAAAAAGGCAAAGTACAATGAGGTAGTAGTAGTAAGGAAGTAACGCAGAAAATGAACATTAATGCCAAAACCCCAAGCCTTCTGTTCTCAGACTGCGTTTTTTTTTCGAACTGATTTCCTGAGTAAGTCATAATTTTCTTCTATCAGGAGCTTGATGAATTGGTGGCCTTTCTTTACCTCTCTTCTGCTTCTTTTCTTCTTTTTTTTTTTTTTATTCTCTTTTTGCTTAAGGATAACCTTCTAACATATCGAAACTCCTTCTGGCTGCCAAGAATGTATTATCCCACAAACCAGCAGACCAACATCGTGTGTTTAAAATAGTGATTCTGGGCAAATGCAACGTTCTGTGGTCCTATTACTGACATCTGGTTCAGTTTTCCTTCACTTGTATATTGACCAGTATTCTTTATTGCAAAAACACAGCCCCTATTTAGGAAAGTCAGCATTTTTTTTGGACTGGATTATATTCAAGCTCTTCCCAATAATAGAAGTTACCAAAAAAATTCTTTATTGGCAGCAGTAAATATCTGTATTCAAAATAATCATTATGGGCTCAGATACAACAGAATTGTTTTTAATTTGCAGCAAAGTTTATCAATCTGTTTAATTTTGTTAAAATGCTGTTATTCCCTGGTTTAGAATCTTGTATTTTTAGAAATTTCTTCAAATCTTTGTGTTTGCTTTGCCATTACCCATTTTCACCCTGTTTTTGCAAAACACTGAAGTATATACGAAGGTGTTAACAGGATGTGTAACAGGAAGAGGCAAGAAACTTGATGAATGGCAGCTTCGAGTCAGGCACTGCATGCAACAAGCAAGCTAAAATCCTTTCTTTCTGAAGGATGTGTTTGACAAGAATGATCTTATGAAAACTTGCACAAATTGGTACGGAAGCTGACAGACTGCTTTCCTTTGGGTAAGGATTCTCAAGAAATAATATCTAAAATGCTAAGAGATACATTGTGAAAGGGTGGTTTTGCAGAATCAGGAGAGACATTCACTTTTTATTTCTAGACTGTATGCTAAAGGAAAGTAGGAAAACAAAGGGGAAAAAATAAACTCTATTAAAAGCACAGATAAACATATTCATGCACAGTTTATGTGCATACTTGCTGGCTATGGTAGTCTTAAAATGGCTTATCTATTATTGAAGTTGGTTTAGAAGGCAGGCCAGATCTGGTTTTTTGCTTTTCAAACTATTGAAAATCCTCAATGGGGGAAAAGAAAAACTCTCTCCCCTTCTCCCCTACTACAGGCTCTGGTATGTCTGTTTATGCTGCAGTGAGATAAATGAACCATATAATAGCGCAGTGAGGGGGTTGTACATGAAATTTCTTTTTCTTTAAAGGTGTTACTAAAAAAATCCAATCTGTCTCATGCTCTGCTCTTATATGAGATTGCGTGTGTGCATTTGTATATACTCTTCTGGTATTTTCCAATTGTGTTGGCCAAATTCTGCTTTTAGTTATGGTTAGGCATCTCTCCTGACTCTGGTGGTGTCATATGAGCCTGACATTTTTCTACCAGACGTGAAGGCCCCCCTGCTCAAAGAGAATGCATATGAAATATATCAGCCTTCTTTCTACTGGCTGGTTATTTAAACATGGGTAACTGAATTATTGTGAAACAAATTCTGGGACTGCAGCTGCAAAAGCAGTAATACAGTATATTCGTAGTGATGTTTCTACGCCATACCTTCTAATTTCCCAGTTGATTTCCAATGCAGACAGAAAGTCTAGAATGCATGTGGTATGTTCCTCGTCATATATTTTATAAATGTAAAATAACGATTTGTCAATTACTGTTTCTATTACAGAGATAAAATTAGGTATTTTGGGCTATCGCAATTTCTTGAAGACCACTTACTGTATTGAGCATTGTTAGCTAGGAGCGTAATGGAGCGGTGCGATGTAAAGCTGCTTTCGGTAACATCCCTGAAACCCAGACTCTGCAGTGTGAATATTGGTACACTGTATGCTTTGATAGCCAGTGTTGGTTTGTGTTGTGTTGTCTTTCCCAGCAGTTCTGCTTTCTCAAATGGCAGTCGAACAGCAGCAGTCAAAATACTCAGCTGATGGAGAACCCCTGGGCACTCCATGGGCAGTTATTCAAACACTTTCTGAACCGGTTTGACCCATTGCTGATTTATTCCATTGAAAGGAATTTAAAAAATGCAAACTGTAGTGTGGAGTTCATAGCGTGGCTCACAGTTCTTTTCGGTTTTGTTTTGTTTTTATAAAGCAGCCCATTCCAAATTTCTTTTTTTTTAACATATATTTTCTTTAAAGTCCCTCTCAGGGAGGCATGCCATGAGCAAAGGAAATGGGCCCCACAATACAAGATGATAATCTCTGTGCAGTTCCTCCACTGACTGGAGGACTGCAGGTCCTCAGTGACAGGTTACAAGGACCATTTTCAGCAAACCACCCACAGCCCAGGCTGTCCTTCTGCTACTCCCCTGTAGTTAATTAGCAGAGTTCAGCAGCTGCAGCTTGCTAGTCATTAATGTTTGCTGCTGCTTTCTGTCTCTTCTTTCTACCCAGGAAGCAAATTCATTTCCTGGTAAGTTTTCCTTGTGTTTTTCCTAAGGAGAATTGCATCTTCACGCAGCCTTTCTCAAGTATGGGCTGGGTTTTACTTTCCATGACTATTTTGTTCAGAAGAACTAATGCTTGGTAGGCAGTTTTAGGTCTTCTCAGGTATCTCTTTGCTTTGTAAATCATAGCCTTGGAGGAGTAAAGGGTAATCCCTAAGTAAACTTGAACTGGCTGTTACTCGGGGTGGGGAGATTGAGGTCGTAGATGCTGTAAAATGCTGTTCAGCTGTGTTTTTCTGCTTTCTTTGTGGTGATAGGATTCACAGCATGAAAAAGAAAGTTGCTACTCAGCAAGACATGAACTATCTGAAGAGGTGAAGTATCTGAAGAAAATGGGGAAAAGCCCAAGTTATGGTGTGCAAATATTCTGTTAGAGTCTTCACTGCTGTTGATTAATATTAGTTTAACATTGGGAAGCTGTGTATTTCTGTATCTATACTTTCTGGACAAAAGTATTCCCTTGCTGATATTTTCATCTTATTTAGTACATTTGTGGGTAAAGAGCCTGTAAGTAAATCAAGTTTGAGGACTTAGTGAACTAGAAGTAAAACCATAACCAAATAAAAAGCTCAAAAAACCTCCAAGAAACAAAACAAATGAACAAACAAAACTAAAAAAAAGGCAAAAACAAAAGCAAAAAACCCAACCCAAAACACAAAAACCACCACAAAAACAAACCCCTTATAAAGAAAACAAATAGTGCAGGATTTGTCAAACAAATATGTTTAAAAGTCAGCACTGCTGTAGTTCTTAAGCAGGCATATGGTTACTTCAGTTAGATATTATACCCTGTTGAAGTCATATTACCATTTTATTTATATATGTACAACTAGGCAGATGCCAGTGATAGCCTGGGAGCAGCTTCTTGGTAGTATATGGAATGCTTGTTAGCTATAATCTCTGGTGATCCTCTGTGCATGATGACATGCTTGTGCCTGCAAGTAGGCGATGTTTTTAAATTTGTAAAAGTATATTGATATGGATTGCATTATAGATGAGAACTTATGCTTTTTGCTGAAGCCTTCTAACATATATAGGAATCTGCTAAAAATTATGGGAGAGGGTGCAACATCTTGGCACAAGCTGAAGCTGTACACAGCCTAGGGAATGTGAAGTGGAACTTTCTTCATTTTGATGTTGTCTCTTGTAACAAGGCAGTATGTGTAGATCCTGCATAACATATGCTTTGCAAAAGAATGACGGTACTTCATGAATGGAGAACGTAATTCATTCATAGTAAGTACAAGGTCTGATGTACTAGTGTTGCCTTTGCCATGTCATTTGCATGCAACATGTATTTCTATATGAACATGTAAAATGCTAAGATCTTTACTCAAACGTAAGGTCTTTATTATAGCAGATTAAAAGCAGAATAAGCTCTAATGAAGTCAGATGTAATAGGAACTGAATATGTCCCTTGTTCTTACATTCCAGTGGATTTTGTTGTTACCTTGTTAAGATCCAAACTGTGTCTTCAGGATTTGGCTGACTGAAATGAGAGATTAGCCATTGTGGAGGATTTTATGGGTAGTACATTACTTTTATTTATTTTTTTTTTTTCTAAGGGATGATATATGCCTTTTCTGGAGGGCATTTTCGTCATAGAATCTGCTTTAATTTGTAATGTAGTTTCTGATCCTCTCTGTGGTTAGAGAATATGTGGAAACATCTATGCCTTTGTGTAGACACTGTCATCTCTCATGTCTTATTGTCTTTCTTGGTGGGGTATATTTTGAATACTTTAAGTTACTATGGCTTTACTTTTGAAGCCTGACTCTTGAAAGTAGAGATCTTGTAAGGCCCTTGGCTTGTGAACCTTACTGTGGGAGATCTATTACCAAGTGTAGTGGAACTACTCAGCTTACATAAGAGTGGCAAAATTTAAACATTTATGTGAGCAGCCAGCATGACTCTGCAGTTAAAAATCTAAGCAAGCAGGGTTAGGAAAAGATGTGATTTCTTTGCCTTATCCTCATGAAGAACTAAAGACGTCTATCTATCTTCCATGTCTATGTGAACTTCTGAAAGGAATAAAAGGCCCATGTCAGATGGTAGCCAACACTTGCCCTGGTTGTCATGGTCCTGATGTACTTTTATAATACTTTGAGGTCTGAAGGTTATGTTAATCTGCTACATGATTATATAATGCTCTAAGACACCTGTGTAAATAGCAAACAGACTTTTTATAGATACTAGGTCTCAGATAAGTGGCTCTAAGAAGTAATATAGGCTCCCAGCTATAAAACCCTGCTATACATACCATGTATTTTTGGTTGTTTGTTTATTATGAGAAGTATAGAAGCTATTCCTTGTAAGATAATTTTGTAAGGCTTGCATGTGTAAATATTAAATTTACAAATATTGAATGGAGAAGCATTAGAAAAACTACTAAATGAATAGCTTCACATTCCTCATTGCTGATTCTGAAGCTGATTTCCTTAAATGCTGCTTCACTAACATTCAAATCTGTGTGCTATTTAAGACTCAGAGAGGAACTATGTAATCCCTCAGCCCTGGCCTTCTCTGGGTGTAGATCTCAACCAGTGATTTTTAATGGTAACAGATGTTTGTTGGAATCCTCCTCAGGGCACTGATGTTCTGGTTCAGGAGCTTGTGTTGTTAATCAAAGCACCCTGTCCCTCAGTGCCTGAGAATCTGGCCCTGTTCAGGGATCATGTTTTTCAGGGAGATGATTCTGGTATTGGACTCCACAGGGATAAACTCCATAGGGACTATCCCATCTCAGTTCTATCCTGCAGTAGGAATATCCTAGTGCAATTAGCTTGGCTTGCATTAATGAGAATAGACCAGAATCTTGAGGGGGTGTACTTTTTTTTACCTTGTGAGAAGCAAACTTGTTCCTGTGGTCCTTGGTAGGTGTACTTGTGGGCTGCTGAAGCATTGCAGTTCTGAGATTCCTGAAAAAATGTCCCTGAAATCTACAGGAAGGTATATTGAATAGTTCCACTGGGATGGCAAGGATATACAGTGGTGAGTGAACTGTTGTTTACCAGTATTTATAGAGGAAGGTTGCTTTACATTATTGCTTTTTAAGTACTTAATAGGGCATCTACTAAGAATGAATCAATGTTTTTTCTTCTGAAAGTAGGGTGAGGAAAATGGAGGCAAAAATACAAAAATGTGCATGTGGCATGATACTGTTCCTGTTTGTACAGTGTTAGCAGATGATTCTCCAACCACGTAGCTGTAATTAATAGTCTGTGTGTGGCTTGCAGCTGACTGACCCATGACTTCCCATGGAGTCAAGGTTTCCTTAGCCAGCCATTTCTTGCAATACAGTGAAGAATGAATGGGTCACATGGGACACTTTAGTCGAGCACCTCAATTAACAAGAAAGTGCAGGGTAAATTCAGTGGCATTGATGAAACTTCTGGCATAAAGAAGCCGTGTACAAAGAAGTAATTTAGATTCCAGATGCTTTGAATTTCTATGCATATATCTTAAACTTAAATGATCTATAAGTAAACTAGTTATTCATGATCTCACTGTTACCCAAACTGAAATTTATTCAATGGTGATGATATTTTTTTATTTTGTAGGGGCAATTGGACAATAATATCAAACATGTTTAGTTACGATGCAAAAAACACATTATGCAGCATGGCTTGTAAGACTTGAAGTGCCAGACCTATCAACATACTCGGATAAGTAACAGTGTGCCACAATTAATTAATCCAAGATTTTTTAGTGATTGTTAATTTTTTCCCCAGTACTCAGACCAATTTGTCATGTTGGTGTTTATTAATTTAACATTTGATCTGAAAAAAATTCCCCAAACTTCAAAGTTCAGCCTGTTCTTTAAGAGCAATCCAAAAATATGTTTCTTCGGGCCCCAGGCATTTCTGAAGTAGCTGAAGTTAAACAAAACCCATTTCTCTCAAACTCCACAAATGTTCTAAAAGCTTTAAAGTGGCTCCTCACAGGGAGCCGGAGCAGAGAGGGAACCCCTGGGTTATTTTTGTTGCCATGCAATGGCACATGGTTTCCTGGAGGAAAGCTCCAGAATTATCGCTTTTCTGTGTGTTTGTGTATATTTTTCCTTCCTCTTTTCACCTCTGCCACTGAGCTCCTCTCTACCCTTGTGCCTGGATTGTCTGTTGAGAAAGTCTGGAGAAGGTAAGGGTTAGGTCATTCTTCCAGCAAGGATAAACTGAATTCATGTCTGAATGAGAAGATGACTCACATCAGATGTGATTTTTTCCTAAGCTCCGTGTTGAAAGGGATGAAGGAGAACTTTCTTTTCTTGAGGAACTGCATCACCATGCTGGGATCTGAGCAAAGTATTTCCTTGGTGTGTTTCACTTTCATAAACCATATTTTTGATCTGCAGTAAAACAGCATTGGTAAACCAGTCTGTATTTTGCTGGTTCCTTTTGCTGTTATAACAGCATCCCTGAGGTTATGAATTCTGTTGAGAACTCTTCACTGGAGTAATTTTGGTGTGGTCTTAATTCATTTTCCCAGGCAAAGTCTGGTATTCGCATAAGATGACAACATGGCTAATCCGCCTTAAGTGCAGGCTCTGAATGTATAGAGGCATTTCTAAGGGAGTTGCTTCATTACTCTGTGGAGGCCCAACCCAAACTAGTAATTCTGCATCCAGTTTGGTTAATATTTGTGTTTGTTTAAGGGTTTTCCATTTACAGTTCACTTCTGGAAATTTCTGCCCAGTGCATCCTGCCTTAGGAGAAGCTCTTTCAGCTCCCAGTACTGGTTTAAGGGGACTAAAGCGCTTTTCAGGACGTGGCTGCCACGTAATGTGTCTCATGATGGGGAGCAAAATTAAATTCTCCCAGACAATTGTATGTTAAAATATGCGCTGTTGCCGTTACACCATACAATAACTAGTTGTGCCACATCACAGACAAGTCTTTGACATATGTTGCAAACTAAAAGTTGCCAGTCATGGACACTTTTTTGGGTGTTTTCATCTCCAGCAGTGCTGTCATGATCTCTACCAGCAAATCGTCTCCTGCTGAGAGCATAACACAAAAACCCTGCCAACACCCTGCTTCCAGATGTGTTACGTGGCATTGAACCAGTGACAAATGATGCTATTTTGATCTTGCACGATAACTGGCAGCGAAAAGGATACCTTGATTTCCCCAAATATCAACACACTATTAAGCTTTTTGTACAAGATGTCAGTGGCATTAAGGGATGGGGTTTGTTTTCTGTCTCTAGGCATTTGCTTTTTACCAGATGTGGCCTTGCTGAAACCAGTCCTAGCTGGGACAATTGGCATGACCCAAACTCTCCCTCACCCACCTCCATAAACACTAAACACCCCCTGAATTTGTGTGCTCAGCAGCTTTGGTTTGTGTAGGCAGTTTTCCTGGAGAGCAGGAGGAGAGCCACAGCCCCCTCCTACACAGACACCATTCTTCCTCGGAAGCCAGGCTGGGAGGGAGAAGTTAAAGCAGCACTCAATCAGGGTGGGTTGAGCATTGGTGTGCAGAGCAGGTCATCATGCTGGTGTCATGCTAATAACCTTGGTATGTTTTATACCACAAGCATTTAGCCTGCTGATGTCATGGTGCTGATATAACACGCACTGCTATGTGGACTCATGGAGCTCTAATAAACAGTCTTTGCTGCTGCATGCATAGTTTTGTCCAGATATGCCCTCTGGCTTGCAAACCTGTCATTTACACCTGTCAATAAAAGGAGGAAATACTAAAACTAACATTTTTTGCACTTGAACAGTGAAACTTGGGTAATGTAGAATGTGAAGGGCCATGCATTAGTTGTAAAGGTGTCTTAAAAAGAGACATTTTTCCCAGGAAAAGTAATTTTTGTCCTTTGAAAGTAGTGAACAAAGTGGCATATCCTGAATGCTATTTCCTAGTGCACTCAGGAGATCTTTCTTTTGGAGATTAATCTTGTAATGGTGAACAAGCTGAGTTTGTGTGGTCACAGTCCTTTCCACAAGTCAAATGAGTTGTGCTCCCACTGAAACGTGAGTAAAACTCTTGGCTTCTGCAGTAGGGACTGCAGGTGTGGGCATTCAGTCTCCTTGTTCATGTATTACTGTAGAACAACTCTGTTGTGCTGTTAATACCTCTGCCTTATACTCACAAGAGAAGTAAATGAGCTTTATTTGGATTTTCTTTGCAAGAAACAGCACTGCTGTTTTACTTGTGGCATTTGAATTAGCTTTTCAGAGCTTATTTGACTGCCTGCTGCTTTTGAGACAGGCACTAGAGCCAATCTGGTTTTGTATGTTGAGTATTTTACAGTAGTAAGAAATATGTAATTAGAAGGGAAAATATTTAAAATAGCTACATGTCTTAATGTCAGTGCAGGTTGGCATTTGTACATACAGCCTCCCTTTTTCTTAGTCATTAATCATTACTAGTGAAGATATGTCAGAATTTATAGTTAGATTCAGCTCCTACTGTGTTTCTCATTTCTTGACAAGTTTTGTGTTCTGGAGCTCTTTCTGTTGTCATGGTGTAACAGAGTGACTTGTGGCAATAGATAATTGAATTTCCAGTCTGTTTTTCTGGGATGTTGAAATAATATCTTGGGTAATGGATTAGTGATAATGCTGTATCTGCTATAGCCACCAGTGTGAAAGAAACTGGACAAGGGTTTCACATTCGGAAGTCTCTGATGCTGCATGAGACAATGTTGCTATAAACCAGCCCTTTCTAACATGGGTCTCCTTTGGGCTCTGCAGTTGAAACTGTAAAAAAAGCCAACAGCCCTGCAGAACAAATATTCCAAAAAGGCTAGTTTACAAGTAGCTTAATCAGGAAATCACACTGTGCAGCCGCTTTTCCTTGTTGGTGCCGAAGGCGCAGGACACGCCATACTGAGGAGGAAGATTTACTGTCATTGGGCAAATACACTTGAAAAAGCTCAAGGAATGTCACCTCTCAAACTTTATTGATTCCTTTAACTTGGAAAGACTGTGATCTTGGCATAAACTTCATGAAAGCTAGGTTGTATCTAGGGAGGACTGAATAGCCATCCAGGCACTCGGTCCCAGGCCAGTCTCCCTTTCAGTTGCTCATTGTATGCACAGAGTCCTAAAGCCAAGCCACTGTTCATCGCACATGGTAGTTCTGGCACCAAGGATGGAGAGATGAGTGAATCCACAGGGTTGTTAAGACATGGCTTTGTAGCTAATACAAAATATTTGCCAGTTGTCTGGAAAACACGTCACAGTGGGTAGGCTGTAAGTGCAACTTCATTTTTACCTACTTCTCAGATTTTTTTTTAGAAATGTGATTTTGAAACAAAGGGTTTAGTAGAACTCAAGCTGACTTCATGGCTACATCTTCTTTTCTTCATCTCTGTGTGGTATTCCATCCATGGTTTACTAAGTGGTGCAATTTTGATTTTTCTCCTCATCATAAGTCTAATGGGTGAATGGTGATAAGTTTGTAGCTTTGGAGAGATTTTCTTGGCAGTTCCAGTCTATATTTCTAACAGGAAATCATTTTCTCCCTAATTATGATTGTTGGGTTATATGAGTGCAGTCTAACCACCGCTCAACTGCTGTTTGTCTGCTGTCTGTCTGGTCTTATGAGGAGGCCAAACTGCCCCAATGTGAAACATAAAATTAGATGAATGCTGCAGGAAGGGAATAACAACGTAATTTTCTGTGATCTCTTGTGATTTTATTTTACCACTTCTTATCTGAAAAGCATCTTCAATCCATTTGGAGTCAAGAATTAAATTTGTTTAGAGACAATTCTTCCCATATATGGAAAACAAATGGAACTGACTCCATTTGTGTGGTTTTGTAGTGGAAGATCAGTATGTTCTGCTACAGATGTTCGCAAATGAGCAAACTAGCAGAATATGTGGACCTCATCTTAAATCTACAGAAATTTGCCCTATAATGTGTCTTGTATCTTTTGGCTAAACCTTGTATATTCCACATCAAATACATAGTAATGACCTTTCAAGGATATTAACCTAATATTTGGTGTAGTGTTCATCCCTAAATTGCTGTGGGTCCTACTTGCATCTGAAAATGGATAATTTTAACTCTTCCTATTAGAAGTAAATCCAGTGTTTGGAGGAGAACAATTTACTGGAAGATATTGTTACAGTTGAAATGTGTAAAAGCAAGGTAATTTCTTTTTATAATGAATAGCCATATAGATAGACAGCAAAATTCATTATTGCAGAGGTATGTCCACAGTTTTGCTGTTAGCACCCTGGGCCTATAGCTAAGGCTCTGGGCATTGCTGTTGGCAGTGTGCAGGCAGCAGTGCAGGTGTATCTCTTCTCTAGATGCAGGAGTTTACAAAGTTGGTGAGACAGACAACTGAGGAGAAGTAAATGGAGGCAATCATGAACTGAAAATAGAAGAAGTCTCACCTAGCTAGTGCCATATACAAAGCAGAACGACCATGTCTATCCTAACTTTCTTCCCAATACTCTTTAATGAAAATCATGGTACTCATGAGTAATGGCTGAGGAATGAGAGGGAAGAGGGGCTCAGCCCTGCTGCTGCCAAAGCCCGGAGAAGCTCTGTCACTGCCTTCTGTGGGCTCCTAGCCATGGAAAGCTACAGCTGTCAACTTTGATGCTCTATTGAACTTGCTAACGTAATTGTAGAGATCATCTTGAAGTAATTTGATTTTTGTCTTCATAAAGTCACGCAAGTGTTGCTGATTTGTGTACTTGCTCTGTTTATTTTTGCTGCAAGTTCAGTTCTAGTCCATTTAATCAGTAGGCCAGAGGGTCACCTCTCCTCTCTCTGCGCCAAGCCACCAGCAGCTCCCCCATGCAAAGTACAGTTGGCTTCAACAGCAGGGAGCAAGCTGTGCCCTTCCCCAGAGGGCACTGAAGATGATGGGTGCCCTTGTGCACCAGTGTCAGGGTCCCTGCCCAGACCCCCTGGCACTGGTGACAGCAGCCAGAGCAGAACATAAATCCCCATTGCATGGTCCCTGCTGTCACCTGGGAGATATAAGACCATGTTAATGCAAACAAATCTTGTTAATTCTCATGAAATGCATGCAGTTATAACCCTGTTAACAGCACAATATTAATTAACTGAGTGGTGGATTAGGTTTCTCTAACACATGTTCATAACCCATAGCAACACAGATCATGTTGTGCTCCATTAAAACTGCAAATAAGAACTGAAGCATGAGTCTTGTAGATTTTCTTAAGAAAATCTTCACCCTGACTGGTCCAGTAGTGTCTAATCCCTGTCCCTAATTGCTTAGAAGTCCTGCTTTGCGTTGCATCCTGTGTTTTCCCTGAGAATAGAAGAGGTCATCAGGCTGAGGGAATTTAATACATGAAATCTGAAATATACCTCTAGCTCTTCCAGCTAACATGATTCTTAAAGGCTGCTAGTCTCAAGTTTCTGTGTGAACAGAGAGTATGGATGGTATGGATTGAGGTATAAAGAAAAGAAACACATGGAAAGCTGAGTCAACATAATAATAAAGGTATACATTAATAAGCATCTTACAACTAATTGTTTCTGGCAAATAATACAAGCTGCAGTTTTATTTGTTGTTCTTGAATTAGACTTGCCTTGGGAACATTTTGCTTAACAAAGTATGTTGATTTTTATAAAATGAGAAAGCTTTCATAAAACTCCATTCTGACATAGACATTATTATCATAAATGCTCTTAGGACACTGGAGTTTTTCCCTTAATGATAAACATTCTCATGACAAAGGGATGCAGTATGTTAACATGTTTTCTTCAAGCATTTGTAGTTTCCTAAAACCTATAGGAGAGCATCAGGTCATGCATACTGAGTTTCCCTGGGTAGTCTTCACAGAACAACCCACAGAATGAGTTACGTACTAGGAATAATATGGTTGTGGTGGTGAGGAGCTCCACACAAGCTGATTAGGGGAAATTGGGAAATTAAACTACAGGTAGGAACCTCCCGGTGATGCCCTGCACAAGGCTGTTGGCAGCTGTGAGCTGCTGCACTACCATTTGCTCAGGTGGTAGTGCCATGTGGCACAGAAGAAAATGAAGCTCCTCCAGCCCTGCTGACCTGGTTTGGGGAAAGGATTCCTGGCAGCCTAAGAGAGGATTATTTGTTCTGCCTCAAAACACATCCCTGAGCTCTTTGCTTTTAGCCTTCAGATATTAACCAGCAGTAGGGAGTCAGGAGAGGAGTTATTTCTGATCTGTGTCGAAGACTGGCTAAATCCCTAATGCCTGACATTAATCTAAGTGCAAGACTGCAGGAGTTTGGAGTGTCTGTGGGCAGTATGGGCAATCATGTTCTTATTATGTTATGTTCTTATTAGAAAAAAAACAAGTAAATAGGAGTGGCAAAGGCATGCTAGAGCTGAAATGGGGAGTGAGGACAATGCTATATAGTGGCACCTGCACTGAAAGGCTCTCCCTGAATCTTGTTAGCAAACCTAGAATGTCACCTTGGGCGGAGAGTGCCTAGTGAAAAATGTGTGTGTGTGTCTGTCTAAATTTCTTGTTAGACTATGTATCTCCAAGGGTGGAAATTCACCACCACAAGATTATTTTGTGTTAGTAGCTAAAATCATCAATGAAGACACCTCTTAGCTGCTTCCTAACTCCCACACCAATGACTGCACAACAGACTTAGCTTGGTAAGTAGATGGTGAGATCAAGTATCCATCAAGATCAAGAGTCTATCACACTGTCTTAAATGCACCAGAGTTTGCAGTATAAATGCAAAGACTTTGAGGAGTGCTGCTGAAATGTTTGCTTGTAGACAATGAGTAACTTGGTAGAAAGAAATGTAAAATATGAACCTCTCAATTTAATTCAAGTTCTTTCTTAAGATGCTGTCCTCCAGAAGCCTCAGTTTCTGAGTTGAATCAGTGACTACTTGTTCTATGTGGAAGTTTTACTTCAGTGATTACACATTTAGTGGCATTCTGGGTACATTGAATGAACTGTAAAACCAAAACCTTTAAATAAGTAAGAGAGAACGCTTTTCCTGAACTGATGTGTGTCTGCCGAACACCTTGTTGGTGTATTTCTGTTTTCTTACCATCTATGTACTTGCATCCTTCAATACTACTTCAAAACTGCGACTACAATTTTTATTTATTTATATTTTTGTTAGAAAACAGCTGTGTGATTTGAGGTTGGGTTTGTGACTGAGTTGGATGCTGTCACAAACTGTCATTGCTGTAAGCTTGATCCTGAGGTTGGCACATGAACTTGAATTAGCAGTGTTTTATGGGAAGAGAGAGAAATCTGTTCTTTCTCAAAAGATAGTTACTTATGAATGACATGGATGTTGTTAAATACTTTTGTGCTGCTACAGATCAGGTTAAAAAGCAAACCTTTGTGAAACTTTTTTTTTATCACTGAATTTGAACAAGATGCAATCTATGCACCAAATAGCATGAACAGTACCCTGCTTACTTGTATATGCTTTTAGAAAGCATAAAGGCTCATACCAATGTGGATAAGAATTATTTTATGCACAATGCCTTTTCAGTCTGACTTCTGTTATACAAAGGTATTTGAACTCACAGGGTACTAAGAGAAAACACATGGTCAGCTGAAACATGAGAGAGCCTTTTAAGCAGTGTGTCTTTCAAGTCTGCAGCCATTGCCCATTGGTCTGGGAGCTGTCAGCTCGCAGGCGAGGGTGAGGCCTCTGCAGCTCTCTGGAAGCCACCAAAGCCCAGGCACATGGGGGGCGGGTGGGTTACCTGCTGAGCCAGGGGTAAATCAGTGCCTAAGAAAGTGGTGGACTTCCAAAGGTGCCATCTTTGTGAAGGGGTGGGCTGGATCACTACCAGCTTCAGTAGCATTTTTGTAAAAGTAGTGTCCTAGCTGAATTCCAGCTTAATTAAGGTGGAATGGGAAGAGCTGGTGGCTCTGTGTGTCTCCCACCTGCATTCTGCTTTCAGTGATAGAAATAGCCAGTGAAAGGACCATGTTTTCTTTCCCAATGTGGCAGCCTCAGTTTAGGGTGGAGGTGCTTTGCTTTGACTTCACAGGAAACTTTGATATGCCAAGCTGAAAAAAAAAAGGAGATGCTATTTTCCTACTATATTGTATGTCTTAGATCTGGTGAGAAAAAAACTGATTTTCTTAAATTGAATGAGATGTTTTTGGGATTTGATCCCTGGGTAATAGCATGTGGTTTTGGGGCTCTGCATGTCTCATTAGTTTTACATAACCTCTTGCTCTTTCCTGATACCGCATCACCCAGACTTTTGATCCTTCTCCCACTTATGTTCCTATGCCTTGGGCTGACACCATTCCCCCCTTCCGTTTTGAGAATATCTTCCCATTTTTGTAGTAAACAGACACCTAGTTTTTCTTTCTTTAGAACTATCTTTATAAGAAATCCTTGCTTTCAGACTTTTGTTGGAAAATCACTTGGATTTGTACAAATTTGATACAAGACTTTCAAGAATCTGTTATGTACTATGCTGTTAGCACACTTAAGGACGTAAAAATATTTTATTAATGTAGAACTATAATACAATACAGTAACAGTGTCTACACAACAAAGAGCAGAGCATGTTATAACATATTCGGGACACAGTGTCCCAGTCACAGCACATTTCATGGTGTGGTCAACCTATACTTTCCTTGGGGAAGGAAACAAATGTGAACTATGTACTGTACAGAACTGAGAATGTTGCTGGTACTGGATAAATTGCAAAACAATGTAACTGCTTCTCCAGCAGTAATGATCAGAACCATCCCTAATTGTGCTAATGCCTTGGGCAAAGAATTTTATAGTGTTGCTACTCCATCTTGAAAGACCACACTAGCCGCATCCTAATGACACCATGGCTATGGGCCAGCTAACATCACGCACTTTCTAGGCTGATATGATATCAGTATACCTCGTTCAAGGCTGCTGAAGTCACTTATAGGTAAAGAGGTTTCTGTTGAGGGCACAGAGATGTATTAGTCCCAATTTTGAAGTGATTACAACTGAGCATGAGAAATCTTTTTGTTTCCACTTCACTTAGCAAAATGCAATCAATTCCATATTTTCTGTGAAACAATACTCTAGATGACATCACAAAACCAGCCTAATGCCTGCACAGTCCCAGGCAGATTCGGTTGGAGACAGATTTTCCATGTAGCCATTTTGTACAGCCTCAGGACACAACCAAAAATCCCAGCTCTTTTGAAGGCAGAGAATAAATAACTTCAAATTTCTCCCATTGAATTTCGACATGTTTCTTTTATTGCAGAACTTGGATTTTCATGCCCTTATTTGAATTGTACATTAAAATCTGTTGCTTGCCAGCATCCCACCCACATATAGCACTACGTCTCATGGAAGTCATCACTTAGCTGGAAATGTGTGCACCATATGCATACTCTCAACTCCAAAAGTAGCACCCAAGGGTTTTTTAAACTCAGCCCATAATCTACAGACACTGTAAGAAAAATATAAAAGATAAAAGAGAATATTTTAAGATGCTATAAAATCTTTTAGAATCTATTTTAAACCTCTCTCTGTTACAAGGAATCTGAGGAACATTTATTTTTCTCCTCAAACAGGAGAAAAGATAGGAGACTGTCCAAAAACTTTTGCAAGCATTTTTATTGCACTGCAGGAATAGGAAATGGGAGGCTTGGAGAGAGCAGGGAGCTCTTGTTTGTTTTCCCAGCTAGTGATATCTAAAAGTTTTGAATCCTTATGAATAATATATAAATTGAGTTATTTCTGGTTGGCCAACTTTAAAATAACAGCCTGTGTGGAAGCTTTTCATTGCACATCAGTATTACAACTATTCCATTTAAAAGAATACTGCACATAATGCTGCTGCTACCTTTGTAGCAGCTGCAGTTATTCTTGCTTAACAGAGAACAGTTCTTGTTGTACAGAACATTTCTGCCTATCAGTCACCTGCTTTGGGGATCACCATAGCCTACTGTTTTTTGACAGAGAGGAAAGGAAGCTTTCCTAGAAAAATGACATTCCCTTTCTGCCACTGTGTGTTAGATGGGAGTTTGGTATTCTTTTGAAAATTACTTAAATATTGAAAAGAGGATCAGTGTAAAAAGGGTGTTTATAAAAGGACTGAAGAAACAAGAAGAGGCAACATGAGTATCAAATATCTGCATTGTGGATAGTTCTGGTTGGGTAGCATTTTATATCCTGTTGGCTCAGATCTGTATGACTACGCAAGGTACAAGGCAAGGGAAAGTCAGGCAAGTAGCATTAAACAATGCTCACTTTATTTTGATACTTGGGTGTGCATATCTTCTTTGAAGCAAGTGATCAAAACCATATCAACCTGTTTCACCCCTTTACTTTGTGCTGCTCCTTAGAAAAAAACCAAACCAAATGCACAATTAGAAAAA
>JBAFWW010041417.1:0-11166 GCA_036873685.1 Agapornis canus
GCCATCACAAACTTGCTGAGGGCGCACTCAATCCCACTGTCCATGGCAGTGACAAGGATGTTGAACATAGCACGCTTCTCTCCTCGGGGAGAATGCTCTGACGAGACCCCCAGTAAAGTTTCTCCTCAGGCACCTTTTCCCAGTTTCACCGCTTGCTGCCCCAGTGCCTAGGAGAGGTTTACAAAGTCTGTCCTTTCCTCTGGCGGTAATTAATACCCCACGTTGCACGTGTGGAGGTGGGGAATGACAGGATTAGCTTGGCCGATTTGCAGTGCTCATGATGTCAAGGGGGCATTCCTTCCTGATACCTTCAGTTTGCACTAATAATTAAACATGCTGTAGTCCTAAAAAGGCCTAGAGATATAATTAAAATCAAACATAATACTTCCTGGGGCAAAAATTGGCAGTGGTATTTCCTGTTCCCGATGATATAACCAGAGCAGTGAAAATGAGCCCTTTGTTGTAGACAGATGGGAAGCTTTCTGTGCAGGACAAAAAAGTATGTGTGGCTGTTTGTATCTTCATCTTACCAAGAATGAGCAAAAGAGAAACATCATTCAAGTTAAGATGTTCAGTCAGCTTTCATCTTCTTTGTGGAAGATGCAGTTTATTGTGTCTGAGGAATAATTGGACACTAGACCACAAAGCAAGCTGATCTTATGAAAAGGCTGAGGAATAAAGATATTTTGACTGCAGCTATGCTTAATTCTGTTCACAGTAAAAATAATGACGTCTTTCCTTTGACATGGCCACTTTAGCATTTATGTTGTAAATGACTGGCATAAGAACCTGATAGAAAAGCAGATAAAGGTTCTGTCTGTATTGCAGCCATTTTGATCAGGAGATAAAAATGATGAAGTTGGGAAAGAAGTGGTATCTGGGTCATTAAATCAGTTTTGCACCAATTTATGGCTGTGCAGGGAAATTAAAATGGAAAACAAATAGTCTTTAAGTTCTGTTAACAGGTTATATCCATCACTCATGCTCAGCTTTTCATTTTTAGGGCTATGAATACCATAAGCACTGAACACAACTCTGAGCTCATAAATCAGTTTTGAAACAAAAATCTTTCTAGTGTACAGGGAGTATTTACAGAACTGTTGTATAAACCAGCAGCACAGAAGTGCAAAAAGCAGATGAAGATTGAATGTTATGTTTATAGCCTTAGACTTTGGAGAGATTTAGGGAGGATAGTGTCATTTTCATGGCCTGGCAAAGGCAGAAACACCATTTGGTCTCCCCCTTGTTCATTCTTAAGATTTCTACAATTGTTAAGTGCTATCAAATTTCATCAAGGAGCTGAAGTGCCAAGCTCCCAAATTAATTGAACCTGCTCATGGGAAGCAGTGATGAGTACTCAATTAGAAAATCCATATGCATGGTGGATAGCAGTTTCAGTATCCTTCTGAGCTGCAGCTGATAGAAGCTCAGGAGACCCTGCATACTGCCTGCTCAGCTGTTAAAGGAAAGAACACATCAAATCACCCACTGATAGGGTAACATGTTGCCAAGACCAAGACATTTTGAGCTAACATTTACTTACGTACAGTATAGAAATGTCAGACACAAAGCTTGTTACCATGTTCCCTTATTAATTTGGGGGTTTGTTTGTTTATTAAGATACTGATTCCACAGGCCCTATGAATGCCATTCCTGCTAGAACAGTAAAGCAGGAGCTTGCTCCGTATTTCTTTCTACAGGCTTCAGTATGGTATCCTGGTAGGTGTCCTGTCTGCCTGCTCTAAATGAGCAGTGTTGTCTTGGACTGGAGGATACACAGGATATTCCATGAAACAATGCTGGCAATCTTAGTAGCTTTTCCCTGTAAACTGCCAGGACCTGAGTGCTGACCTGGGCTAGGCAGCTCCATGCCCCCCAAGGGTTTGTCTTTCCCAAGTGTCCTCAAAACATTCAAGTTGTGCTGAACCGAGGAGTTAATTTCTTCCTATTGATGAGGTTTCCTGGGGAATATATAGTGGGGTTTGCTCGCTTCTGATTTCCCTTGTTGAGTAATGCCCCTAGCTCAGGTTCTCAACATTCCTCTAAATAACTGTATTCCGGCTGGGGCAGAGATGATTGCTGGTTACGAACAAAGGCAGAGGTGGTAAAACTGACCCATTTGCAGGTGTTCCATTGTTAGTTTTCAGTGGGGTTGGGGGGGGGGGGGGGAAGTTTTTTTTTTCCCCTTTTTTTTTTTCCAAAAAAAAAAAACCCCCCCCCCCCCCCCCCCACTCATCCCCTTTCAAAAAAAAAAAAAATGCCCCCCCACCCCCCACCCAAATATTAGGCATGTACAAAATAACAGTGTTTGATTATATTAACAAGAGCAGCATACCTGTTCATGACAAATGGCTTATTCCATACACTGAAGGGAGCTTGGCTGGGGGGCACTGAGAGTGCAGGGACTTGTGTTTTCATCGTGTTGTACTTCTGTAGCATAAACAAAGCCCAGGTACTTCCTGCAATCTCTATCTTGTACCTACGGGCTTCTTCAATTTTGTCCATAGAACAGGAGTCAGATCAACTGAACTATGCCAGAGCTGCCAGTGTTTTAGTAATGCCACATCCAGCAGAAAGCTGGGGTGGTAGTGCAGTGAAATATAGTCCTACTTTCTGTGGGAAGATAAAGATACATGTCTTTACATGCTAAGGATACATAGAATTATAGTTAGGGTTGGAAGGGACATTAAGATTATCCAGTTCCAACCCCCCTGCCAATAGCAGGGACAACACACACTAAATGTCTTTCCATGCTAAGGACACATGTCTTTCCATGCTAAGGATACATGTCTTTCCATGCTAAGGATACATGTCTTTACATGCTAAGGATACATGTCTTTACATGCTAAGGATACATAGAATCATAGAATCATAGAATAGTTAGTGTTGGAATGGACCTTAAGATCGTCTACTTCGAACCCCCCTGCCAAAAGCAGGTACACCTCACACTAAATGTCTTTCCATGCTAAGGATACCATGTCTTCCCACCTTCACATCTTCTTGATTGCCTGGAGAGGAAAAAGGTTGGGTCTATTTCTATTGCTGATAGACAATTTTTAAGTTTGAAGTGGATTTTAAATACCACAGCAGAGAAATCTCTTCCTTCTCTGTCACATGCAGATGTGATTTTGTACCTGTACTGCATTTGGAAGGGAGCTAATGTGTAACTCAAAATGGGGAGCTGGATTTAAGGAGCTATACTAAGGGACAGAAATGGAGCTGATGTCTAGCTTGCTCTCTAGAGCCAAATGAAGGCAGAGAAATGCAGTCTGGCCAGAGGCAGTGAGGAAGAAACTGCTAGGAGAGTTTTGGTACAGTTCTGTCAAAGGTTTCTGACAGCCTTTTGAGAGCTAAAGCTCCCATCTGCAGTCTGAAAGACCAAAAGGTACCTCTGTGGAGGAAGGGGGAAGTCCACAGGAGCCCTGCAGTCTCTTCTTGAGCTGTTCTGTCTGGAAATGACACAACATCACTTCGTCACGCAAAATACCACACACTGCAAAAGAAGCTGTAAGGCCAGAGCAAACTTATTCTTGCTGGCTTTGTGCTGTTCAGGGGTCAGTGAGCCTGCAGTTGTAGGAAGTTAATCATCTGTAGTACCTGCACGGCCTCAGGCTCAGTGATGGCAATTTCATCCCTGAGACTTCCCACATGGCCAATGAGTTTTGGTCCCTGGGACTGTCCTCTGGACGAAGCAGGAGTAGCTTCATGCACCCTTCATGGCCAGAGGTCTGGGTTTCTGTTTACTGCAGAAAGCAACATTTATGGGGTTTTTTGTAGCATGAGACTGAAGTCTTGAGGGCTTCCTTTCAGCTCCTGATACTTCAAGGTTTTCCATTCATGGAAGTTCTACAAGTGCGAATGGCTGTTCTTGTTTTGTAAAGGTAGCATCTAGCCTAATTGCAGAAAGGCAGAAGCTTGTTTTGATTTCTGGACACATCTGATTTCTCCTAATTTTGCAATTGTTACTCTTACATTATCTGTTAATTACAAACTTTGACCAACTGATCAAAAGGGAGTACAAATTATACCTATTCATAGGTAGAACAAGTGAGGTAAGAGCCTCCTTTCCCCCATTTCTCCTTCAAACTCCAGTCCCCCACTTACTGCATAGACGGCTGCTTCTGCATCAGTGTATTTGACCCCCCTTTTCTGCACCTCTGCCACCAGCTCTGGTTTTGTTTAGGTAACCAAGAAATAATTAGGAAAAGCAGATTATCTGTGTGTTAAAATATCAGTCAAGTTCAGTGTCTGTGAATCTGTAATTGGTATATCCTAAAGGAGGTTTGTTATTCTGCTTAAAGCTTAGTCCAGCAGAAAGAGTGCATTAATTTACAGTCCAAATGCAATCAATGCCCGAAGAACAGTGCTCTCAGGTAACTTTCAGGTACTTCTAAACACAGATCTGAATTCCTGATATTCAAATCATCACTTAATATATCTCAAGGACTGGCAGGTGGTATTTTTACTGTTGTATGAGGTTTATAACAGAAATACTGTCTTTGAAATGCTGCCTTTGAAATACTGTCTTTATGAAGCAGCACCTAAAGGAACAACGTTAGCATGGCATGGAAATTAATGATACATTAAAGAATCATATGCTAAAGCTATGTGCATGCAAGTTATTAACACTTCCTCCCCTTCACTTAACAAGCTGCTTATCTTTTGAAAGGCTGGAAACTCTTCATTTTACTTTCCATAGATTTCCTTATGGAACAAACAGTATAAATAGTATCTGTAATATGAAGCTCTGGGGATAAAAAGAGGTATTTGTGCTTAATTTCCTCCCTCCTTCCCATCCATGTCATGTTCTACATTTGCATAGGAAATTCATCTCCCACCCCTTCCCATGAGCCATATTAATGTCCTGCTGTGCCCTCCCACACAGCTTGGTCAATACTAAAAGATCTTTAAATCTATCTTTGAAAATGCATTTTGGAAACTACATTCTAGACAATGTTTTGGTCAGAGTTCTTCTTGGTTCCCAAATGTTAAAGAGAAGCTAGGAGAAGGGCAGAGGCTGAAGCTGCTTAAGCATGTCTTTTCTGCAAGTAGGCTGTTAAAAACAATATCCGCTGGACTGAAATGATGGACCTGATGCTTTAAACCATGATGTCTGCATTTATGTATGTCTGTATGTTTGTTTGCATTCAATTCCAAGGAACAGAGGAGGAGTAGGGAGAGAACTACATTTGGGCTGACATGTTGCCTACACACAGCATCCATTGCTGAGATTTCTGAACCCTTACTTCCTTTGCTGTAGCTAGAACCTCAGCTAAGATAACCTGTGACTTGTTATTCTCACAAGGAGTTAAAAGTAGGACATTGGAGTATCTTGCTCACTGTTATTTGTAGTGAAGTTACACATACAACCCCAACTGAAATGGCAGGCCAGCTCTACTAAAAGTCATACAGATTCATAAACTCAGTGCTGTCTCACTAAATAAAAGTGGGAAGCAACTCTGCAGGTAGTTTGTATAATTGCCCCAAAGCCACAAATAGATCTTGTCTCACTGCTCTCAGACAAACTTCTCTCTCCAGTAGAACAGGATGTAATATAAGTATATTTTAGCACTCCAGTAGTACAGTGATGCCAGTCCTGGTGCTTAGAACTCCTTTGTTGGGGTTTTGTTGTTTGGGTTTTGTTGTTTCTTTTAAAAGAAGAAATCTGTGATTGCTGCAGTGTTTGACATTTATTTCCAGGGTCAGGTTTTCTACTCAAGCAGCCGAATAATGAATCTCAACTTCCTTTAGAAACAAAAGTTTCTAAACTAAGTGGTTGCAGAAAATTTCTTGACAATAAAGCTCATTGATTGTTTCATCAGTTGGTTTTGAGGGGTCCAATGTTTGCATTGCTTCTTTTCATTCATGTGAATGAATCCATCCACAGGCTGGAAAAGAAGCCTGTAAGGAAAACCAAGCATATATTTTTTGCACAGGTGTTGGAAGCACCTTGCACCTTAAAATGCAGGTCTGCTGAGACACACATAGTTTGCATCTCAGCTGCAGTAAGCCCACCCCAGCTGATGGTCGATCACAACCACCACACCATCTGGTTTTTCCAGGCTATTTATTCCATCCTTGTCTAATCTCTCCTCTTTCTGCTTTAAAAGAAGGCACGTTTTCTCAAACCTCTTATCACTCATTAAATTCTTTTTTAAACCCATTCAGGAAAAGAAATTAATCCAAGCTCTCCACCTTGTCAAATATTCTGTCACTTAGAGCTGCTATGGCTTGTGAGGGAAGAAAATCTTGCTATCAATTAGAGTTACAGTGCCGTGACAGTGTGAGCAATGGACTATCCACACTGGAAGTGCTTTTTGCCCTCTCATCAGTTAGGCATCAGCTTGTACAGGCTGCTTAAGTCTTTGACTGATTTTGAGTGAGATATCATCATGAACTATATGGAAATATCCGTAAGTAAAATTGAGGCTAATCCATGACTGCCTTCTTGAACCAGCACCTGAAGAATGAGATGTTCCTCTTTCATTGTATTTGTAATATCTTATAATTGTGTTTAGGAAAGGCATTTTATGAGTTTTAGAAAGAGGTATGAGTTTCATAACTGTAAAAATGTCCATCTCTTCAAACCTCATTGAGACCTTGCTTTCAGTGATGGTTGCAATGGGTTCATTCATTATGCAGCGCATACATGTTTTGCTTTTAGACATCCTCCTTGATCAGACGCTGAAAGCAGGCCTATAAAAATGCATGGCCTATCTGCACACTACTTTGTAGCCTAGTATCACAGCTTCCCTAAGAAGTATCCTGTTTAATTGGAACAGCTCATTATTATTGTCATTTGTGTAACATTATAGTGAGCATTGTACAAACAGAACATAGAAACCAGACCCATGACTTGTTAATCTTCCTTCATATGGAAATGGCTGTATTCCTTTAATCATCTAAATCGATCCTTTTATAGCCTTCAGCCCTGTTCCCCAAGATTCATGTGTTATGTTATGTGTCATGTGTTATGTGTTATGTTATGTGTCATGTTACCCATGACAAGTAATGAACAAAATGAACCTCTTTTTTGCCAAGAAGTACACTGCTGATTTACATAACAAAACTGCAGAACTATTTTTCCTAGCCCATTTCTTAACCATTCTTGGAGGGCTTTGAAAGGAAAGGCTTTAGAGTCCTAAGACACTCACATGCTCCTACCAAGCCCACTGTAAGAAATAGGCTTTTAGAACTGCTATGGCACAGAGACAGTGAGTTTTCATGGAGCTGTCCCTAATGGTGTCCTCTTAACTTTCTTGGGTGCTTAACTCATTCAAATGCACAGGCAGCGCAAACTGTTTTAAGTTTGGTTATATATCACTTTGCTTTTACTAACAAGCAATTCCATCTGCTGTTGTGCTTCCCTTGCCTACCTTTCTTGGGGTCTTGAGTGTCCTCCTAGGCATGTTTATTCTCTGCCTTATGTAGTATCACCACATTTGTGTCATGCCTGTTTTCCAGATGGCTCTTAAATATATTAAAAAACTTGTAGTCTAAAGCCAGTATAAAACCTTACGACTATCATGTAAACTGTGTATCCTTATACTTACTTCCATTGTATTTTTCCTCTTCCGGGCTGGAGTTATATGTCTTGTCCATGCTGCTTGGGATTTCTTTTGTCGTGCTGACTTTCACTTACTACTACAAGGCTGTACAGTTTTTGGCAGTCTTTTCTCTTTCTGCTTAGTGTGGTAAGAGTCACTAGAAATGCTAAATTTGTTGCTACTATTTCAGTGAGGAAGTAAGAGCAGCAGGTCCCTATGAGAGATGCTTTGTTTCTGCAGCTATTCCATTCTTGTTCTAAAACAGCCTGATTCGCAGTATACCTAAGGATACAGCATGACATGTTCAGGAAGGAGCCTGGGGGCTGGGCTTTCCCTCACAAACAGCAGTGAAGTTATTATGTGAAGGAATTTTATGCACTGTTGTGATAATTCTCTCTCTCTTTTTCACCCCACACAATGTAATACAATCGGAATGTTTAGTGAGTGGTGCAAGTGCCACTTGTTTAAGTGAACAAACTGAGTACCTGAGGCAGCTTTAAATTACATGCGGGAACCGAGGCCTGTAGAACTGAAGTCCAGGTTGTCTTTGGTTTGTGATTCAGGGATATCCCTGGCAGATACCTGTGGTTGTTAACACTATTTCTCTGCCTTCTTAGTTGCGTGATTTTTGCTGAAAAGATCTTTTCTCATTTAGGAGAGGAAGAAACCCATTCCGCCGTCTCTGGGCATCTGGCACTGCACCTGATGTGCTGGGCTGGCCTCAGGGAAGCCACCTACCATTGTGGTGTTCAAGATCCAGACCCAGATGCTGGATGAAAGTAAAGGTGTGTGCCTATGTGTCTCAAATAGAGAACCAACACACTGCAGCTTCAAGAGGATCCCATGTATAAAGCATAACCTTGCATAAATATGTGTATGCTTGCTCACCTCCCCCTTCTCTTGCTCTCTAATAGTTTTCACCAAGATTCTTGAAGAACAGAGCAGATGGAAACCTTATTTAAATTTAGAAACCATGAATATCACATGCTGATGCTCAATGGAGCAATCTAAGTTGGGTTCCTTTAAACTAAATTTTTATTAATGCTGGATTCCATTTAGAATTTTTAAAACGCAAAACTACATTATATAAATCGTTTGAAGATACCTGTATTCCTTCCCACAAAATGCCTTACTTGTATATGAGTGTGAAAATGCTTCCTAAACAGTCACATTTCACAGCTGGTCATCCTAGAGGACATCAACACTCCATTATTTATTACTGCCATTACAAAAGAAACCCCTGCACAGTCCCTAGAAAGAGAAATCTGTCATGGTTCCCAGGAAAGAGAAGCAAGGATTATCCTTGAAAGCCATCAAAAGAGAGAATAGTTTTACCAACTTGTCAATGGAGTTGCCATGGGCACCAGCCAGGAGCCTAGTTTTAAATGTCAGATTTGCCTTCCACTACTGTCTTTTCCTTTTCTTTTGCATTATTTTTGCATTCATTCCCTTGTTTTTTTTCTTCTCTCTCTTTTAATTTTTGTAAGAATTTCTCTACCAGTATCCCTTTTTCCTAGCACTCAGTTTTGCCTTTTTTTTATCCCTATCCTTAGACATCGTGCCCATCCCAGGTAAAAATAGCTGGGTTTGGGTTTCTTTAAAAACAAGCAATATGTTCTTGGATGCTTATTTGACAGCCATTAACATATCGATATTTGTCTGGCAAACAATTAAAAAGCAAAGACAATTGCATTAAGAGACTGACTCAGTTAAGGAGGAAACAACAGTGAAGTGGCAGCAGCAGCTCCCCTTCAGCATTATTGTGCCTGGTTGTTTGGAGACATGTGGTACGTTTCATTATTTGCTAAACTATTGCACAGAGGGGGATGGAGAGAAGGAAAAGAACAGAAGGAAAACACTCACATCTGTGGAATGTTTCTGCGAGGTGGGGGGAGGAGAGGCGAGAAATGGCAAATCCAATCATTTGTGGAAGCTATGCATGAGTTGCCGGCTGGCTAAACTGCACATCAATTGAATGAATGTATCCATTAAATCTGGATAAAAGCTCAGAAGAAGCAGTTTAGAAAACAGTTTTTTCTTTGCTGCCTTAATTCCTCTAAACTGGCACTGGATATCTGGGTTGCTTTTGCTTTGTATGCTGGCTTTTGGTTTGCCTTGAGTGCCTGCACTGTCAAAAGGCCAAAACAAGCCCAGCTGCCTTAAGGAAAACCAACCAACCAACCAAAAAGAGATCCATTTGTGTTTTGCTTATTTAATAGAGTTAGCATGTAAATGAACAGGCTCTAAAGTGAGCAGCCCAGGAATGGGTTGGGCAGTTCACACCTCCCTTGGTGCTATTGTTTGAGGCTGTCCAGCTGCAGGCTCAGCAGGGTCAGACCAGTACTGCCTTTTGGGGATATGGAGGCAGTAGTTGTGAAAAGTGTTGTTAGTGGTATTTTGAAGAACCGAATAATGCTAATGTTGACTGGATGCCTGTAACCTCCATTTGGCCACTAAGTTTGTTCTGGAGAACAAGATATAGCTGCAGTGCTAGAAAACTTTAAAACTTGGATCCTAGTTTTAGTCTCGAGGTTTATTGTCACACTCTGTGCTTCGCTGTGGCTGTAAGGAATGTGGTCAGTTAGTGCTTGTGGTTTAGAAACCCATCTCTGCTCCCACCTTGTCTTTAAGGAACTCTGAGCATGTTTCAATGTACATTATTGACATACAGTTAATGATGGGTAGACACTGACTTGAAAGCTGGGTTGTTAGCAAAACTGGTAGGATGTAAATCTTTAATCCATACTGAAGTTCCTACAGTTCTTTTATATTATGTGATTTCTTATGCACTCTTGTGAATCATTTCTATGTTCTTGGTGCACATAGCAATGGTGCTTGATGGTAGAAAGATGAACAATTGTGAGTTAGGGTGAAATCATTGTTCAGAGGCTGAAACAGCCCCAGGTCCTCTATACGTAACCTAAAGTGTTTCTTATCGCATACCGTCCTAAGGTCGACCTTAGGACCTTATGACCATCCCTTGATACTCATACTTTGGGAATCTTCCTGGGCAAGACAGAGGAGGGTGTGAAAGTTCTACAGCAAGTCTTCTCAAAGGTTAGGAGAAGGTACGAGTTACGGGAAGGATCTACCATTACAAATCGCTGATGAGAAGTCTGGCTTAATGACAGCAATGGCCTGTCTACTTTTATTTAGAGCCAGAAATTATTCATAACCCTGATTCATGAAGCAAGCTAGGAGTCAGGTTAGTAACAGCTCAGAAGTCTTCAATAATTTAATGTGAAAACTTAAGATTTTATATGACTGTGCATCACCATAGTAATTCAAAATCTTATACATGAAATTATAGCAATACTTTTCCTGGCATCTCTGAATCACCTTGAGAGCAGAGATTCTGGATATGTTGGAGGCTTGGTACGATTTCTGCAGATGTTTACTACTTAGGTTTTCCCAAAACTATGGCAGGGAATATGTTTATTTTAAAAAAATAAATAAAAAATTTTAGTTTTTCCTGCTCAGTGTGAGAACCTAATAATTGATTCTGGTGCAGTCTAAACCTAAAGTAATCTTCACCCTCCAATGCAATACAAATAGTCTTTACCTTTGTCCTGGGTTCAGCAGTTGTAGTCAGTTTTTCTTCTCTTTAGTAGCTGGTGTT
>JBAFWW010041417.1:24002-34217 GCA_036873685.1 Agapornis canus
CTTGTCCTGTCACTACAGTCCCTAATGAAGAGTCCATCCCCAGCATCCCTATAGCGTCAAACACTAACACTGAAAAATTGGACAACTGGTAATGACATTAAAAAAGAAAATGAAGTTATGAACTTTGGATACCCCCAACAATTTTTTTGTTCAAGTAGGTAAGTACAGGCAACAGAGGCTCTATCTACTCAATACTACAGCTAGAATAGAGAACAATATAATCCAAATCTGCAAGTTTTTTTTGCCATCTCAGTAAAGCACCATCAAATAAACGGAAAGGGTAAAATTCTTCCAGCTCAAGCAGAAGATCCCACAAAGCATGGGGCTGGATGTTATAGACAGCACAGGCCTGTGATAACTCAGATCTCCATTTTGCCCCTTGTTGTACCACACAGGCATGATATTAAATCTGCTGATGTTTATGAAACTTTCTCAAAGCTCATCAGCAAACAAACTGCAGTTTAGTTGTGATAGTGCCTTCTACCTGTCAGATTTGTAGGAAGCAGAACTACTAGGAAGTTGTTTGTGCAAACCATCACCGCTCAGATTTAAAATCTAGGATGGTTTAGATGAGTTTGAGGTCAAAAACTCACATCTGATGTTCAGGCACTAGGTCCAGTCTATATGGCTGGACACAGGCAGTCCTGGAAACTGGTCCAGGGTCAAAGGCTACTTTGATCCGATGGAATCAGCACTAACAATTCTAGACTAAGATGCAAAGATGTGTATAAGAACTGGTTTATCAACACATATCAACATGGAACAAGTAATGTCACGTTTAAGCAGCTGGCACATCAAGGTGAACCTTGAGCGAAGCAATATAAAGAAAAGTGGAACTGCAGTTACAATCTTACAGTCTACTGCATCTTTACCACTTCATACTTTCTTTCAGAAGCTCGTGTATTATAAAGGTTGAGCTAAACCCATCTGAATGTGATAAGCATGTTGAAGTGATGCTGACTTGTTTGCGTACAAGTGTTCTGAAAATCTGACAACACTGTTGCTACCCTGTCTCTTATGTTCAAATTCTACATTATTCATCATTTGATGGCACAAACTGACACAACCTTTTTGCAAACATTAAGACTGTAAAAAACTAGATTAAAATTTGAAATGCCAGGTGAGGTCACAGATTGATCTTCGCCACCTTTTGTGCATCCATGATGAACAGAGACTGCTGCTGAATTAAACAGGTACAGAAAGGCCTTGAGTAGGAGCTTGTACCATCATCAGAGCTCTGCCACGGCAGTTTTGCAGTTACTGAAAATGTCTCACAGGATCATCATATTGATCAGTGTTCTACTGAGAAGAGACCATGAAATACGTGATTTTGGAGAAACCATTTTTTTACACTTTCCAGGATGAGTCTGCTGCTTTTCTAACTTTGGACTTAACCTTTCACAATATTTATATGGTATTCTAGAAGATGGATCTGTATTCATTATTTTAGTTCACTTAAGCACTGTATCTTACCAGTTCCTTCAAATTTAAGCATGTTGTAAAAATTCACACACTTATGGCTGATAATCTCTAAACAACAAACACTTTTTTTCAGTATTGATCTGCAGCTTCTCCTATTTCTACATTTGAAATTAAAAATAACTACCTCTTACAACTGAAAAGATGAACCAGACATATTAAGCACCTTTATCCATGATAAAGGTGGACTTTATCAAACATTTTGAACAACTTGCCTGAAATGCCTATTACTGGGCTTCAACACTTGTCCATAGCAGATAATGATTCTACAGACTCCCACTTTCTTCACCAAAAAAGACGCAGTCTTATCCTGTAGCCACATGCTCCTTTAACATCACACCACCTTGCTCAAATTGTCACTAGTTGTTTGCCCTCCCAAGAATAGGCTTAAATTATTGTTTGTTCCCAGATGTATCAAAATAGCATATGAAAAATCTCAGTAGTGTCCTCATTTCCTTTTGACTTTTTAAACAGTAACAATTCTTATACACAGCTTTAAATAAAAATATAAGATGTCACATTCATTGACACAATTCCATAATGATGTAACAGTCCAAGTAACAAGCTGAATTTTAAAATGTTGCCCTGGATTCAGCTGTAACAGTCATTTTTTCCTCCTTCCTGGTAGCTGGTGCAGTGCTGTGTTTTGGCTTTAGTCTAAGAACAGTGCTGATAACGCACCAAAGTTTCAGTTGTTGCTAAGTAGACCTTACCCTCATCAAAGATTTTTCAGTCTCATGCTCTGCCAGTGAGGAAGCGCACGAGAAGCCTGGAGGAAGCAGAAACAGGACATCTGACCTGAACTAGCCAAAGGGGTATTTCTTATCACAGCACGTCATGCCCAATACATAGACAGGAGAGTTCCCTGGAAGGAGTGGATCACTGCTCAGGTCAGGCTGGGTATTGGTCAGTACAGGGAGAGCAATTGTATTGTGCATCACTTGTGTTTATATATTTTTTTTTTTCCCTTTCCCCTTTTAGTTTTATATTCTCTCCCCTGGTTATTTTCCTTATCATTATTATAATTAGTTTTTATTATGCATTAGTTATTAAAGTGTTCTTGTCTCAGCCCATTCTTTTGATTCTCCCCATCCTGCCCGAAGGGGGAGGAGCAAGGGGAGTATAAGGGAAAGGCTGTGTGGTTCTGAGTTGCCATCTGGGCCTAAACCATGACAAATACCCATCCTCCTGAATATATTCTATTTCATAATACTTCTTCCCTACTCCCAAAATTTCTTTTTCTACAGACTCTCCCAAAGAGACAGCAATACGTATACACTTACATATTTATAGGTAAATAATATTTATATAATTATTTGCTCTTATACTGCTATATATATTATTATTTAATTTACAAAATATAGTAACTTTCTGCATCATATACTATCTAATATATATAATCATTATATAATTCATTTCTGATACCAATAATCCAATGCATTATGGGTAATTAATAGTAAAAGATTTGCTATCTTTAATATTTGTAAGTTTTATTTCAACTGTCTGAGGTAAAGGTGGACATATTCCTGAGCTAAACAAATATTTAAAGCAAGAAACAATACTTACTATACAGGAAAAACAATTCACAATATCCCTAAAATGATATGAAGAAAAACTTTCTTTCCTTCTTTGCAAACATTCTATTGGATTTGATATACTTGTTATTTCCTTTTATTTTTGAGGCAAAATATAACAGGTTTTAATTTGTAAAAATAAAAATAAAATATCAAGGGGAAAAGAACAAGTTTTATTTATAAAATACTTACAAAGACATGTATATATTTTAGACAAAAAAGTATATTGGCTACTGAGGGCAGAAGACAGTGGCATGATGAGCTGTCACTGCAGCATCAATATTCATTAACCATACAGTAGCTTTTTGCTATTCATTCAAGTAAGAACAAAGAAAGAAATAATGAATATCTAAGTGCACAAAAAAAAAACCAAAAACCAAAAAAGGCAGTAGGGTAAAGGAAATGGAAGAAAAAAGAAAGAAAAAGGCCCTAGTGCAGGAGTCTCCTACGTTTACAGATGTGACAAAAGCATGAGCTGAGCTCTGTTTTAACTATAACTCGGAGCTGTGATAACTTGAAAAAATTTCAAGATGTCAGCTGCTGGCAGAGGCTTCTTCCTCCTCAGTGGTAAGGAGGTCAGCTCTATCTTGTGAAAGGGAAAATGGATTTTTGTGTAATGAAGCAAACACTGCATTCATCAACCATTTAAATCAAGTTTTCCATTCAAAACCTATTGATTTTAAAGCCTCTTTTAGCCAAAAGTGCACAGGCTCTTAAATGTTTTGAGAATCCTAAAGGGCAAAATGGAAAAAGGGCGATAAAAAATAATCCCTTTGTGTGTTTCGTATTTTAAAAGCTCCTACAACAAAATTAATAAAGTTCAGGGTTTTTTTCTTTTTTTACTCTGTATGTTCATTGGATGATTCAGATTCAATATTACCTGCTAGAGACTTTGAGAAAACAAATGAGCATATACATGACCTATTAAATTTCAGAGAGAAATTAGAAAGAAAAGCTCATCTGTAGAGAAAACCCCAATCCATTCCATAGCAAGGTCATCACAGCACAGAGAGGTCCTTGATTGTAATCATGGCTTACAAATTACTTTGGAGAACCTAAACTGAAATGGCCTACAAAATTCATCATAGCCATAGAAAACACACATCCTTATGCCACCTTATGCAGCACCAAATCATGCCTGTCTAGATGAGCAGGCTAATGCCTTTTAAACACAGCTAAGAGAGAAGCTTCGAAAATATGCAAAACCTTCTTGAAATGCCTTTTCATGTTCCAACTCTCCATAAAAAGAGATTATGTACCCCCTGTCACAGACAAGACTTTGGCCTGAAAACTATACAGAGATTGTTGGGACTCCCAAAGTTTGAAATCTGGTGTCAGGTTGCCCTTATGAAATACTGTGTCGCCTTGGGCTCCCTGGGTTTGTTGTGACCATTTCTGCAGCATGGGACAACAGTCCCTCAGGCAGGATAGTCCAAGCCAGCCTCAGTATGATCCTTCTCCCTCAACAATCATTACGTTATCAAAGATTTTAAAATAAGTGGAGGTTCTGCTTCTCTGGATGTGAAGAGAGGTTTTCTACCCTCATAAAATATTACATGCAAATTCCCATGAAGAATTTTTGTTGACAGCCAGCTTTCCTAGTATGATCAATACTATCACCCAGGATCCAAAAGTCCTTTAACATGATAGGTAGGAGGAACAGTGCATTCCTGTGAAATATCTACATATCTATTTAAAATTACTATCACTTACAAATGCTCTGTACTACCATTAAATAAACAGAGTTTCAGAGAAGAAGTGTTAAAAGTCTGGCGATGTAGGATATAAAGAAGGAGAGAAAAATTGGTGCCCATTTCACTTACCATTTTCTCCAGCAGGTACTGTTACAGGATGTGTTGGCACAGTATCAGAATTCACTTTTCCATTCTCAAAAGTATCATTTTCAGTTTGCTGCAACTGCCAGTTGAGGCCAAACAGATGCATTGCTGGTGGTAAAGGATACAGGTTATTTGATGCTCTTAACCACAATGACAAATTGTACAAATAATGGCTTTCCACTCTTCACAGAGCAATAGCGACACATACATTAAAAAATTAAATTACAGGAACAAGCATTCACAGACTAACAGTTCAACTTAGCAATGGCACTAAGCAATTACTACCACTGTCCTTTAATGATACAGTGCTTTTGGTGAATGCAGTTGACAGAAAGCTCACCAGTCTCATTTTGAGTCTTTTACCGGTCCCAAATCAATGTTCAAAAAGATAAGCAGTAATTACATCCTTTTCTCTTTTTTCATTTTTGATCCTTCTGAAGAGACAAATCATTTAAGTGAGCCCCTAAATGACCTACTGAAATAAATGATTTCACTAGCAGACAGATCCATTTTGGTTAGGCAGAAAGGGAAAAGAAACAATGCAAGAGGAGAGGAAGAAGGGTTCTGTGGGTGTTGAAAGGCTAACCTAAGACATGAACACTCCTTTATCATGCTGTCACTAACACCCTGTACAACCTCCAGTTATGTGCCAATTCCCCATGTTAAATCTGCAGAATGAGGCCAAGACCATTAACAGAGCTGCAGACACCGGGGCACTGTGCTTCGATAATGATAATGCATATGCTAGGTTTCTGAACTACTTAATTCCCCACAACCACATATATTAGAAAGGTGATACCATGTGAAAAAGTTTAGCTAGCTAATTATGAAAGAGTCAACCTGCTATGGTGTTAGGGGGAACTACTTAAGGAACCTTGATATCACTGAGGATTAGTGAATGAAGTCCCTGTCTAAACTTTGAGAGCAAAAATATGGAAAAAAATTACCTTAATACTGCACTGTAATATATGCAATAAATGCAATTTCTTGCTATCTGTGGTGCATTTCCTTCTCTTCCAATGACTATGATACCAACAAAACTAATTTTATTGCAATTACTTTAATTTGCATTTGGTATAACATGGATTTGCTCATTCCATGACAATAGTTACCACCAAAGCTAAAATAGGCTTTAGGAGCTACTGGGGAATAAAAATACCCTGGAATAAAATCTGTAGTAATATATTCTAACTATCAGTGCAAAATATAAGCAAAACAGTTCACTGTATCTTGTTGCTTCTGGTCTCTTTGTCTCTGAAACAGATCCCTGCTACAGTAAATGTTATGAATTTATGTATCCCTTCTATCCAAATGACAAACAATTCTTCATCTCTTTTGGTTTCATCTCTGATCTTTCAATCTTTCTGTATTGACCAACCCTTACCTAACACAAACAGGCATCAGCAGAACTTTAGTCAGGCAGACAGCAAACACTGCAGAACTGAGGACTTCTGCCATGTCTTTGCCTTAAACCCTTACCCTCAACAAAACAATAAAACAGTGCAACCAAAGACATACTACTGAATGTTTCAAAGACTGAAATTCTCACTATGGATGACATATTCTCTTTCTTCCAAGTTTCTGACTCTACTATTACTCTTCTTTCTCAGACCTTAAATTGCCTTTCAAAGCGTAATAATATAGAATGTTCCTTGACCCTAAAACCTTATTTTTTTTTCCTCCTTTCATCTCTTCTTAAACCATAAATCTGACCACCACAATTTCAGGCACACCACTTGAATTAGCCATTATTATTTTGGCCTAACTCAGCTGAAATTCTTATTTATATATTAATCACCTGATCACTGTATCTGTTTTAATATATTTCATCAAAATCCCTAGGGTCAAACTCTGTTATTTGTTATACTAGTCCAACTCACTGGCAGCAGTGCAAGACTGCAAATAGCTACATAACATGATTTAAACCCTGTACATTTCTTGTCTTCTAAAGAGGTCTAAATCACCTATCCTAACTTTGCTAGCTTCTTAGCACTCTTCAGGAGAAAAAAAAGGAAGTGTCATTCATTTTGTAACTTCAGAAGTGCATCCCTTCCAAAAATAAGAGCTTGGATCATCACAAACAGCACTGCCTGCAGGTGCTGTGTACATGCCCTGTGCCTCTTCATGCTCCACTGGGAGATCAGAAGGGGAAGTTCCAACATGACCTTCTAGACATTCCCTCGTAACTCAAAACAGCTGGAATGTGAAGACTTCAAAGGCAAGGACCTTGGGATCTATATTGATTACATCTCAAAGAACCTTAGTTACTACAAGGTAAGTGACAAATACCTTTTCTTTACGTGTACTGATGTGAGTCTCATGGTAGTTCACTGTCAAAGATAGTACAGTTGCACTCCTCAAAAATACTACTGCTCTCTCAATGTTGACTGAACTAGCACCAAGTTCAATAAACAATGTCTAACAAAAATGAACTGATGGATACATACACCTGTTTCACAGACTGAATATCAGAATATTTCTGAAGTAGACCAAAAATGCTGCTTGACAACTCCAGTGACCCAAAACTTACCATATGTACTAATACACTAAATAATTCAACTATGTAATCTCCCTGAGACAGCACTATGGAATTCAGAGAATTCTCCTTTTACTACAAACACATGAGAATGTGAATGATTTAGGCTTGTTGACACAGGATCAAAATACAAGGCACAATTTCTTTAGTGATGGGGAATTTTAAGAACATGGGTAAACGGACTGATTAAGACAAATTCAGGCACTGTTTTGTTGGTTAAGATTGGCCTCTTCTCAGCCAGCCATAAAGCAAACCTTAAGCCCTTATCAGTGTTACAAGTACAGCAAGTCACCTGTTAAAAGTTCTTGATGTCTGATAAGTCTGATAAGCAGCCACAAGTCTGATAAGTCTGATAAGCAGCCCCTGGTACTGGTAACTGAAAACTGAGAACACACCTCAGTGGGGGGTCTGAGCCCTTCAAGTTAAATGTTATGAACTAGTTCTGAATTTCCAGAGGGGGAATGATGCAGGTAGACTGCAGTGGTGTATATATTTGTTTGATTTCCTCAGGTCTAGAAAAGGATGAAGACTTTCTTCCACTTTTGGGATGGGGATGTAAAAGTTCAATCCCCTTCTCTGTTTCTAGTATGTTCAGAGAAATGGTAGGTTTACTTCTTTCTATAAAGAATTTGATATATGAAGCAAAATTATAGCAAAAACATATAAAGCAAAATATATTTCTCTATTCTCAGATGTTATTTCAGTCCCACATCTAATGTAAAGCAGTTTCTTGATTTTTGGATTAAATATTGCCTGTCAGGTCTCCTTTGTTCCCATTCCATGTAGCATTTTTTTGGTGTTAGAAAATGGTAATGAACACAAGAGACCCTTCTAGAGTAACTAGTTCCAAGTCTGCCAAATCTATGAGGCTACTAACACTACAACAACTTTCAATACTGGCATATATACCTCTGATGGCAGCAAGGACTTCTCTGAGAATGCCAGATGCTTCTAACCAAAAGACATGCAGGTTGGGATGAATATGGTCAGGGACAACAACTCAATTCAAATAACCCACAGCTGCAAGCATGGATGAAGCCTCAGGGGACAGGAGAGAAGACAGGTTGTCACAATGTGAATGTGCCCACTAAACCCTAACAAACCCCTCCTTTTATTCCTATCAGGACTAGGATGACTCTTCTCATTATGAAAAGGATGATTTTTTTTTTATTAAACAGATGATGATATCCTCTGCCTATTCTGCTGTTTCAGTCTCCAGCTCTACTCTGCAAAGTAATCTCTACCCACCAGCAGATCTTCCCTTGCTAGAGTTACAACAGCATTTTACCTTGGGACTGAGTTATTTAAGGTGGTATTTTTACTGCGTTATGGCCACCTGTTTACACCATGGTGGTAGTTTAAATGGTGAGGACTCTGTTCCCTCTAACAGAGTAGAAAGGAGAGACACCAGAGAGAAGAAAGACCTCTAGGATCTGTGCTACTCTTGGCATGAACACAGCATCAGTGTCTAGGTGGTGCCAGTTGATATGGCTGAATTCTCCAGAACAAATCTCAAGCGTATGAGCAGTAAGCAAACTAACAGTTGAGCTTTCTCCAACATCTCCTCCCTCCCATACTTCTGCAAAGCAGAACATGCCGAATGGACTGAGAGATTCAAAAGATAAGATTCAGAGCTCAGATTAGAGTGCAGTTATACCTACAGTGGCATTGATGTTAACACAAAAATGGTATCATTTGTTACAGGCTATCAGGTAATCTTACCATTTGTTACCACATAGTTCACTGAAGGTTTTCTGAACCACTTTAAACTGTTTTGTCAAGCCTGGCTGATCTTACCTTTTACTGTGTAATTGAGGCCTACTTATTTTGGTTTGCAACAAGTGTACGAGGCCTTCATTTCCACTCAATAAATAAAACAGCAAATAAGAATATATTTCACAGGAAAACACTTTAAAAAGTATTATGACTAGATTACACTGTGTAAAGCATTTTATAGTAATATACTTCAAGAAGTTGCTGCTATCAGGCTCTTTCATTCTTTTCAGGTTGCCAGCCCATTTGTATTGCATGTTACTTTCTCAGGCTATTACTGCTGTGCTTCATGCATTCTCTTTACAAGGAATTTGTTCATGAGCAAACATACTGTATTATCACTTCAAAACCCTCCTTGGGCCTTTCTTCAGCAATCCAAAAAGAAATCAGTCCCTTTATTAGTAGGTGGTAAGATGGTAATTTATGTAACTATGTGGCAGAACCAGAACTATGAAAGCTGACAGCTACCTGCTGCACTCGACTAAGGAGGGTTTTCTCTTTACTGCCTTGCTCAGTAGCTCAAAGCTCTCTTCTGCCAAAGTTATGAGAGGCACAAAAAAGAACTGTAACAGAAAAGCAATTTAGGTAGCTGTTTCTCCATTTAGCAAAAACTGGTCTTGTCTGGATTTTTTTTTTCCATCTCCTCAAAACACTTGAATGGTAAGAGGACAGGGACAGGTAGTTTATAAAGAAATTTGATGTTAGCATCCTCCAGCATTGGGGATGTAGTTCTGAACAGTAAATAACATTTGGACACAGGTGTGAATATAAATACAATGTTAGGGTTTATGATTGCTATCAGAAAGAAAGAGTACTATTTTGTTTTGTAGGAAGAGCAGCAATATGCAGTAAAAACCAGAGAAACTTATTTCCTGTGCTGGTCAAAATTCAAGGGCTTCTCTATCGTAATTCACCAGGATCAAACACATCTTTTTTTTTTTTTTTTTTTAAAATACTTTAAGTAACAAAAAGTCCCGTGGAAACATAAAAAAAAAAGGGAAAAGCAAAAAAAATT
>JBAFWW010041417.1:34227-53228 GCA_036873685.1 Agapornis canus
TTTTTTTTTTGGTAAAATAAAAGGATATATTAATAGAAAAACCCAAGGATCAACCTCTTTTTTTTTTTTTTTTTTAAAGTACTGTAAGTGACAAATAGGCTCGTGGAAACATGAAAAACAAAGGGCACAGCAAACAAAATTTGAACTATTCAAGTGAAAGCATTAAAGATGCAGGTGGTAAGAAAAACAAGCAAAATCATATGCATATAAGCACAGGCTTTATTCAGAGAAGCAGCCCTACAGTAACTGGAGAGGTAACTGGAGTCTGAGTCTCAAGTCTCTGAAGTACTGGTCAGAAGTGTCAGTAATTCAACACCTTCTATTCTGAATTAAGTAAACTTGGTTTTGCAGTCAAAGTTCTCAAAATGACAGAACACATTTCAGGGAAAAATAATTTACAGACAGGATTCCTTTAAGTAGAAATAAAAAGAAACAGTTGCCTGAACTGGGAAATGGACATCCAATGTTCCTCCAGCTCTTTCTAATATAACAACAGATGAAAATTAACACTTGACAGCAGAACTTAAAAAACAGCAGCTGTGTCTAGGTAGCAAGCATCTCCCTAAGATCTCTGGAGAAGGTGAATGGTGTATGTTCTATGAACATAAAGAACTCTACACTGTCACAAAAGTTGTCAAGAGGAACTGAATGATGCTGATGACCCTCTTCCCTTTCTCCCATGTGTTTTACAAGGTATGGTAATCAAGTCTTATTATTCATGAAGCTGTGTTTTAAGAGGAGCTTCTTGCTAAGATACTGAACAGATTTTCTAGGACTGCTACGCATTTCTGGGTCCTGGTGCTTTCAAACCATGATTTACAAAATTACTTCCCTAGAATTAATAGAATAATATATAGGCACACTTGCACATAAGGAAAAGTGAATATCATTTATATTTAAAGCAATGCAAAAAGATTATAATTTAAACGAAGCAAATTGCAATTATTGCTCAATCTTGTTGAAGGATTATCTTCTAGTTCATCTCCCTGTTGGCAATACATTTTCAAATGAAATATTTGAACACTGAAGTGGTTTCTGAAATTATCTCCCATATATTTTTCTTGCAGCTATAATTAGAATCTAAGCCTATTTTACTCTGAAGGACCTGGAGTGGACCAGAAGATGTGCAAATCAACTGTCAGTGATTTGCATTCATTTGGTTTTTTCTCAGATAATAGTATGATTTGGATGTTGCTGCAGATCAAATAGTGAATTAAAAACAGTTAATTAAAATTTCAAACAAAGCAAATTAAAAGTTAGACAAGTTCTTTATTTATTGCTGTTTTTCTCAAATCAACAAAAAGCTTGTTATTTCTAAACTCAAAATAACTTAAAAGAGCGTGCTTTTGAGCACCCTCAAAGGGTGCATCATAAGAAAATTTGTGGACCTATATTTTGAATGTAAAACATATCAGTATAGCATTATATGAAAAACTTAGCAGTACCTATCAAGATCAATATAGTAACTAAAAAAGTGTAGTCTCTTTCCTTCTATCCTGAACTGTTAAATGGATCCATTAATTCTACTGTTTCACCTGAAAAAAGAAAATCCAGCCTTTATACTCTACTTCTCATTTTCCCTTGGAATATTTTCTTAACAAAGAATTTGCAAAACACATCACAAAAAACTGCTAGAAAAAAATACAGCAACAAACATGTATTAGCTATCTTCTATGGATAAACTTACTTTCTTTGCCACTAAAGATTATTATATGCCATTTTAAAGAATTGCTGCATATGAATTGTTAAGATGCATGATAGTCTTACAGTAAGTATTTCTACTACATTCACCCCAAAATGGAAAACAGACCTCTGAAAACTTGTATGGCTAGGTGTCTCATTTTAGTTGTCAAGCCTGGGACTTTTATATAACAATGGTCTAATTCTGTCAACAGCATTATGTGAGGCTCAGTCAAAGCTTAAGGGAGAATCCAGATTTCTTAAAACAGAAACAAAGATTCAATAGACTCTTATTTAAATGTGGTATTTATTCTGATGATCTTCCAGTGTTCTCCATTGTGTAATAGTCTTCAGTGTTACCTAAACAGTCTTTTAGTATTATGCTGGGCTTTCTCCTAAACCCTTTTTTGGGTTTTTTTTGCTTTGTTTTTTGTTTTGCTCCTTGGTTGGTTTTGGTTTTTGTTTGTTTTTTTTTTTTTTTTGAGTGTTTTTGGTTTGGTTTTTTTTTTTTTCAGATAAGGCTGTTCACAGTTAACAAGATGGTGAAAAATCATTACAGGTACAGAAATGATGGGGAAGCGCATATTAGATTGCTGACTCCTCTGAGACAAGGGTTGTTTTGACTCGTTTAGTTCATGCAAAGGCATGAAAAACATTCCACAAATTTTGGGTTCCTATCTAATAAAGTCATAATCAATGATTTTGTTGTCAAGTATTGTGGGGGAGAAAAAAAAGTACCCTGATTTACACTTTTCATGACTAGGTTGTGACTGCAGTATAATTACTTCACTGTATTCCTTCGGGCATTTCTTTACTTTCGTCCTTCTCTATCTTTAACTCCTTCTCTTTCCTTCCTTAAACTCGCTTTCTGGAAAACAGCTGAGGCTCACATTTGTGTTTATCTGTTCTATTTTTGTTCCACAACTCCAACTGAAGTCTTGCTCAGGGCGACATCCTTTAGATTGGAGCCCTCATAAAAAAGAAGTGTTAAGAAAAGAAATGTCCATGTAAAGTCTCAAAATTCATTGGAATCATCTTTCTTAGGCAAAAGCATCAATGAACAGGTCCAACCATTTTTACAGTTCAAAAGCCTTATTTATTACAAAACAAACCCAACAAATCCAAATGCAACAAAACCCCCAGATCTCTTGAGGGATTTAACAGTAATAGTGAAGTGGCACTATACAAACCTGCTTAACCCATTTGCATGTTGATGGCATAAAGAAGTGATGTCTGATTAAAAGACTTATGCACCAAAGGAAAAAGAAACAGGGGCCAATTAAGGTCATGTTCAAAGAACACACAGAGCTGGGATTTTATAGTATGTAGTGAACTACTGGTGTTGCATACTTCCATCTCATGACTGGCTAGAAAAGATCAAAGCTTTTTAATTCCTTATTAAGAATGACAGAGTATTACAGCAAACATGCAATAAGGAGAAATGCAATAAGCCTTAATAAAAGATGATAATAAGGTTTGATAAGAACTTTTGGAATGTCACCAGATCTGGAATGTAAGATGAAAGCAACTGCATGTAGAGATTGCAGTGTGCTATTTGGAACCCCACAGAGCTAAACTGTGATTAGAACTACATATTTTTCCATAAATTAGCTTTTGTTTTGAATTTCCTGCTGAGATCATATACAAGTTGATTGAACGTGCAAGTCAATATATAGGTTTTCTAATTCTTTGCTGTTTGTAGGCATCATGATATCACAATTACAGCAGTCTACTTGTAGATCAAAGGTATGTGATTGAGGCAAAACCAAAATAACTTAAAACCTCTTTACAAAACTTCTTCATGGTGATTTAGATCTATCCAAGATAATTACCACTCACCTACCTGAACTATGCAATTACGCAGATGCATAAACCAGCCACTACACATAGCTCAATTTGCAAAACCACAGAATTTCCACTTAAATCCACATTTTAAAACAGCATGGACATGCTGAGATCACCACCAAAGAGGCCTTTTTACACAACTCTATCTTTCCTCAACACCTTCAATACAAACTTGTAAGCCACCTGCTATCTGCTGCAAATCACAAAACCCCAATGTTTAAGTTAGCTTAGCGATTGCAGTCATCTACCTCCTGAAACCTCTCCATCACCCTCTATTTTAGCTCAGTTCCTCACAGGGACAGAGCTTCTCACTACATCACCAGCAATTGTGTCTGCTAAAACAGCTGTGCACCTGGGACAGAGACACACAGGAGCATCCCTTATTTTATAGTCATTAATGCATCTGTTGTGCATTGAACTAACACACCATGTTCCTCCAGCAGCTTCACTCAAGTGAGATGTGGTCTTTAAGAAACTATTCCTGTGAGGAAAGATATACTGTAGATTCATGAAAAATATTATGAATAAAAAGCAAGCAGAAAATTTATCATACATGGTTTATGGAAGAAACCTACGACATCAAGACAACCTTACTGTGAACTGTCTGTAAGACCAGTGATTTGTCGGTTGCAAGCCAGTTTGTAAACTACTTTTTATCTCTTAGGAGCTATGTAAGCCTTAGGAAACATGTTAGGATTACAGTTTCACATTGATTGTTTTTCCCCCTTAAAATAAAATTAGTCAAGACACTGAACTACAAAATCTTACAGATGATGTTAAGAATAGGCAGTCTTTGTTTAAAGTAACAGTCACTTATAAAATTGATGGAGAAAATCAACTACTCCTTTTGCTGTGTGAAAAGACTGGAGTAGTAATAAGGATACATTTTAAAATTATCCTCTACTTTTTGCTCCAGCTGAATTGAAATAACAAGACGCATAGTAACTCTCGTATTCAAACGTGGATACCTCGGTATCATTACCTCTACTTGAGATTATGAACAGGACAGGGACAGAAAAGAAGTTACTGGGGCAACCTGCTATAGTGGAAGGTATCCCTGAACATGGCAGGGAGGTTCAAACTAGGTAATATTTAAGGTCCCATCCAACCCAAACCATTCTGTGATTCTATGAAATAAATATACTACTCTTCCTGTACCACAGTAATGGTAACTTAGAAGTATTTTTCAATTAAAACCACAGGACACAGACCTAGCTCATTTTCCATATGGCTGATATTAATTTAAGATACCTAACCCCTTCCTATATTACTTCTTGCATGGAGTTATTAAAAGATGCTTTTGTGAGATTTTAATTCATCAAATGTTGGCAAAACCACTCTGGTTTTGTTTGACTGATTTTATCATTGAGAAAAACTAAGTTTGCAAATGCAAATGTCCACAGTTGTAGCACACTTCTTTTTCCTGGATTAAAAAACTACAAATGCTGTTACAGGTGATGATTCCTAAGACAGAGTATTTTTTTTTTTTAATGGTTTTGTGAATGAAGTTGTCTGAAATAGCATCAATGTGAAAATGAAGGGTCACATATTTAAAAGATTCCTGTCTACTTCAGGGGACACCTACTTTCATCTATAATTAATCACTGCAGTGGGGTAATTACACCTATATAAAACCCATGTGCTTCTGCGATCTCAATCATAAATGTAACATCAAATACTATTGCTCAAAGCAAGTTTGGACACATGTACTTGACCTTTTTATTCTAAAGTGCTTGTGTATGGAGACGCTTACTAAAATCTCATCTAAATCTGACATTTTTAACAGCATGAATTTCTTAACGCATTCTAAAAGAGACCAAACAATTGTCTTCATAGAAGAGATTAAAGATTGTCATTTACAGAAAATATGCAATTTATAAAAGATGCAACTTGTACACAAAACTACAAGCTTTAATACATGTATTATGATCATAGCAGATAGCACATCTCTAGGGTCTGTCTTGTTTCTTCACAGACAGGAGTTGTAAATTAATGCAAACTACCAGCAGAGAAGACTGTAACTGTATGTCCACAACACCTTAGATAATCACCTGAGTAAATTTATCTCTGCTTTGCAAAATCTCTTAAACATAAGCATGCATATAAATTATTAAATATGCATACATACTACTAAAACATACTACATGTTTATATGCATTGATAAAATAGGAACTACATCTTTAAATTAGTGTAAGTTTGCTATTTATAAAAAAAAAAAAAAACCAAAAAAGGTAGCTGGTATAATTTAACTTCACTTCTCATTAGACTAAAAATTGCTGCCATTTAGAAGCCTGCCAGAAGATTATAAGAGGAGAGCAGAAGGGTCAACATCTCTACAGAATGTGCTTGAAAGAATCATAGAATCATTTAGGTTGGAAAAGACTTTTAAGATCATTAAATCCAACCATTAAGCTACCACTGGCAAGTCCATCACAAAACCATGTCCCTAGGCACCATGTCTACACGTTGTTTAAATGCCTCCAGGGATGGTGACTCAACCATTTCCTTGGGCAGCCTGTTCTGACCCTTGACAAACTTTCGGTGAAGAAATTTTTCCTAATATCCCATCTACACGTTGCGTGGTGCTACTTGAGGCTGCTTGTTCTTGTGCTATTGCTTGTTGAGAGAAAAGACAAACACCTGCCTCGCTATAACATCCCGTCAGGTAGTTGTGGAGAGCAATGAGGTCTCCCCTGAGCCTCCTTTTGTCCAGGCTAAACAACTCCACTCCTCAGAGGATTCTTCCTCTAGACCCTTCATGAGCTTCATCACCCTTCTTCAAACATGCTCTAGAACCTCAGCGTCTTTCTTGTAATGATACTGCATCAGAGTATGATGGCAGAATCACACAGTGTGGGACCTATGGACAATGACATCATATCAACTTGCAGTTTATTATTACACCTGTTACACTGCCAGCATTACTGAGTCTGAATTTCCTCCACTAGGCAAAAGTGCAGGGTGACAGGACTATTGCCAAAAACTTTGTGATAAATCTTCATTAGAATACAAGCCTTTTTTGGAACAGAAGTGGATATACTCCTTGACAGATTAACTTTTTTAATCCCTTGAAATCTTGTAAAGTCTTTTTTAACCTCCCAGCTGCCAATTACATGTTCCTACATCCTTCTGTGTGAGGATTATCTTTCTCAATGGATGTTTTATTCTTGGTGCAACTAAGAATAATAGCTATGTGGCATCCACTACACCAATCAAATGTTAAGTGTGCACTCCTGAAACAGTGTTTTGCACTTAGTCTGAAACACAGTAACAAGATCTTTGCTTAAAAAGCATTAACTGAAGGCATTTGCCATAATGATGCTCCTGCAAGAGACAAGAAAGTATATTTAAAGTTCATGCTTCAAGACATAGATGTTCAACATGTTTAGACTTTACGCCATTTCAATGAAAGACGTTAAAAACACTTTCAGCCCAATTCAGCCCAGTAAGGTGATAAAGTATAACAACTTGATTTTCTGACTAGTTATTCTCTCTGCCTCCCAGTTTTGATTATGGTAAACATAAGAAATACCATTATTGTTTACAAAATATTTCCACACCAAGGAGGCATAGTGAGCTCACCAGCAGTGCTGTAAATATATGAATTCATGCAGGTATCTAAAAGTCATGGCTATGGGATAGCATGGAAAACAAATTTATCCCATGTTAGACAGCTGAAAAATCTCTGCACTGCACAGTCATTGAAGTTCTAGCTGTAATATTAAGCTTCATGTTAAAGCATAAAAGCTGACAGTCACATATGTATCTGAATACTGCCATTTCAGAAATGGCTGAAAGGAGTTGCCTTGACTGATGTTAGTAAGTCATGGCCTACAAGTATCAGTTATCTGGCTTTGGTACTTACAGTGCTAACATGCTTTAGAAATTTCAGGAGGTGGTTTCTGCCTGCTAAAGAAGTGTGCTGTATGGCATTCACCAGGTATATGACCACACACTAAAAGCCTAACAGAAGAGACTACATGCATGATCTTCTGTCCCAGCAGAGCAACATGTGGCACTGATGTCTAAAACAACAGACAAGCAGATTTTGCCAGACACAGAGCAGACACACACAATGGGGAGGCAGAGCCCTGCACACAGCATTGCCATTGGAGGCACCTGATACCAGAAACCTTGAATCTGGGAAAAGAAAGGATGATAGGAAACACAGCTGCTGCCTTCATATGTCCTAGCAACACCTGCAGCCTTCTCTAAAAGTCCCACTGATTGCTGATTTTATTTTTTTTTTTAAGTCAGATATATAACTCACGGAATCATAGAATCACAGACTGGTTTGTGTTGGAAGGGACCTTAAAGATCATCCACCTTCCACTAGACCAGGTTGCTGAAAGCCCTGTCCAACCTGGCCTTGAACACTTCCAGGGATGAGGCAGCCACAAGTCCTCTGGGCAACCTGTTGCAGCATCTCACCACCTTCATAGTAAAACATTTCTTCCTAATGCCTAATCTAAATCTACCCCCCTTCCAGTTTAAAACCATCTCCCCTAGTCCTGTGACTACATGCCCTTTTAAAATGTATTAGCTACATCAATGCCTTTAATTTGAAGGAAAAAGAAATGGTGTGAGAGCATAAACCTGGCAAACTGCAAAAATCTGCCACATATCTGCAGACAGGGAACATATTGCCAAGCCCCACACCTCAGTGATGCTCTAGTCATAGCTAAGGTCCCAGCACAACCTTGGGAAGCTGACAGAAACATGGAGAGAATGTGGAAAAACAAAAGTTCTTTATAAAATTCTCAGTGACAAAAGCATTACAACACTCAAAATTAAATGCAGGTCAAAGAGAAAAAGTTAACAAAAACACATAACAAAAGTAAAGGTGATTAATGGCAGCTACACTATATTCTCCCTCATGCCTGTTAATTACAATACCTATGCTGGGTATTGTAATAAAAATTCCATTTAAGTGGCATTATTAATTAAGCTGGTTTCCTCGTTCCTGGCAGTAATTGAGCTTTACAAACAGCAGAATACTGTTAACTTGGCATTGCAATCAAAAAGAAGTATTATATTGTTCTTCACTGATAAAGCAAAATAGATTCCTTTCAATTACAAGTATATTTAGTCATTGCTTTAGTCACAAAAAATTCCATTTTATAATTGTCACAGTTTTAAGTCCATCAGTCTGGGGGACGGTAACTATCTCCTCTGCCACTGAGCCCAACAGGAAAGGCATCTGGTCCTCCACAATCTGGAAATAGACGTGAATGCCAGCACTGTCATGCTAAATCTCAAGTAACATAAGAGAACCACAGAGAGCAAACTTGTAAACAGCACCAGAGACATGGAAAGTTATGCTCAGTTTGCAGAAACAGACAATTGCCTAATCTTTAAGGATTACTTAAAATTCACATGCAGGGTAGTTAACTGACCCTCAGCTGTAATTTTCACACTCTGCATCCCTGTGTCAGCTTCCTCTAATAATGAAATTTGTTTGTTGTTTTTCCTATCTCCTTCTTCTCTTTCTACCTTAAAACCTCTTAAATTACTCTATTACTATGCTCAGTCAGTTTTTGAGATAACTCTGGAGGTAGTTGTCCATTATTAGAAATCTATTGGCATGCAAATTTTCAGCTTAAGCATCTTGAGAAGATGAGAAAACAGTAACATTTTTAGATGGACCAAAAGCATGAATCCACAACATAATAACCACAATGTATCTCTTTTTATACAAATGTGGAAAATTATCTGTAATTATCAAACATGGCGTCCAAGTCTGGTATCTCTTTTCTGTCCACATTTCATATGCAATTTTCATTATGACTGTATGGTCATCCCTGTGTCAGAGCAGAACAGCAGTTTCACTGCTCTTTCTCACAAAATGGAATATAAACCAAAATACATGTTTTCCCAGAAGATATTTCAGTTGTTAAGCCTAAATGTTAGCTTTCTTCTCTGTTCAAAATGGATTGACTGAACTGTTCACAGCAAGCAGTAGTAATAAAAACAGTCCCGTGGCCTTTTTAATTAAATAAAATTCCTTTTCCCTTTTTTGCCTACAGAAGAGATTTCCCTCTGCTATCACTAATATGTAAACATTTGCTTTATCACAAACAATAGCTGGCTGGTGTATATTCTTGTTCTGACCATTTGCTACAGAACTAAGGCTAAATAAATGATCAATCCAAAGGTACACAGAGGGTAAAATGCTCAACAGACTTTGAACTACAAGATATTGTTGCGAAGAAGCAAGGACCTCAGAGGCCTAAGTAGGTCAGGTCTCACTGTGTATTCAAACAATATTTCATGTTCATAGAAACCTATTTAGCAGATATAAGGCAACATTTGTTACAGATGCATCCAATCTTGCAGTGTACAACTCTTCAAGCTTATTTGACTGAATCTGATATTGTGCAATTCCAAAACTGACTGAGGAAAATGAATCATGTATTTGGTTCTATGCACAGTGAAAATGGAACTAGTCTTGTGTGTTGACTTAGACAATGTCAAGACAGTGCCATATCTGGCATTGCCTGATGTCTCCAAATTCTCATTAATTTCTTCTTGTTGTTGAATCCACACTAAAGACGAAATAATTACTACAGTACCAGCCTGTTAATATAGCTCCTCAGAGTCCGTGCTATGCAACACATTAGAAACCATTCCTGACTGATGTGGTTCTCTATAATCGCAAAGTGGTTTTTTCTGTTAGAAAAAAACCTACACCCAGGAACAACAAGCTCCTCCCCTTAATAAAACCAAGAGTTGACAGAGAAGATTCTAAAAGGTAGAACTGAAGGATGAAGGTTACATATGAAACTGTGATTTGATGCCCATGTTTGACCTAGGAGTTGCTCTACAAAACTTTCCCTTCATTCACTCACTGCAAATGATGCTGAATGAGGCAGTAAGCCACGGGGAGCTGAAGGATTAAATTCTGCTTTGTCTTGCACATTGTAAAGCTGGACTCTATTTCTGGCTCTCACACAGACTGTGTACCAAGTTTGGGTTAAAGTATTGATGTGTATATAAAAAGAGGTCAAACTAAGGCAACTTCATATTTCTTACTCTTTCATGGCTTAAACTTAATACTGCTCTCCCTAGTCTTCCAAACAGGGTAAAAGAATCTAAAATGTTCATGTTGAAAAAAATAATGGCCATTTTCTTCCTCGGTTGCAAATCTGATTATGGATAGCAGTTAAGCAAATGAGTAGCTTGCAGAAATTCCTGTGTAATCTTGATCCCAAAATGAGGCACTTTATATTCTTTATTCCCCATCTTTTTAACCCATTATTTCAGAGAACTTTTCTTTGAATCCTTTAAGCTAGAGCTAATGTTTAATTTCACTCTTCTACATGTTGCTGTGCTATATTTTGGTTCAGCACTTGCATGTTTCTGTTGCTTAACTCTTTGTTTCTCAACCATTTAACAGTAGATGAAGCCTCCAAACATAATTTTTCACAACTCACTTCTATTTTCTCTAAAAATTAGCAGGTCTCTCTGACAGGAATGCTAAGCTTAAACATTCTGTACACTGCAAAGCAGTTGAGAGATACAACTAGGGCTAGAAAAGCAAGAATACGTGTGAAGTGAGACTTTCTTTCCTTTAGACAGACGTGACATTTTCAATCCCTTGTGACCCCCAAGACTGAATTAAGTGGCTTTACAATGCAGTGTTTGCTATGGTCTCTACCCATGCTGACACCCTCTGCTCTCACTTCCTCTTTGTAGATGTAGGAGTTTTTCCTCACAGAGTGACGGAAGAAGTGCAAGACAGATCAGACTCTTGATGCAGCTTCTTCCTCAGGCTGGGCTAATTGATGAAGCAGTAATTGACTGAGCAGTTCTGCAAAGGCAGACATGAAGTCTAGCAAACTGTCTCTTCTGCCTTATGTTGCCTGAGCAAAGGCAATGGGTTCTGAAGTCACTTTTTCTACTCCATACCCACTGCAACTAAAATAAGCCTGGGCATGACATGTTCATCTCTCTGCCTTTCTGAGAAGGGCCTGGTTACACCACTGCTCACTGAGTGAGTGGTCCTATTAGTTCTTCATTCTGCAGTGGCCACAGTCATAGAGCTGATATCAGCCACACTACGTTCCTCATCAATGTGTACTGGCATATTTTACAGCAAGTGTTGTAGCATTTTCATGCTTGTGGCAATGTTTCCCTGTGAAGTTCGAAATGCATCTCAAACTTGCTTAACAAATGTGACACACCACCTCAGCTGCTGTAAACCTCAGCAGACAAGCCAGACCACTGTGTTAGAGGCATGTTACAGGATGCTAGAGGTCACACAATACTGCAGTCCTCCCCATCTTTTAATGTAATGACCAATTTCCTACCCAGTCATTTCCTTTTCACACCTATGTTATGAAATGGTTAACCATGATGAAACACTGTTTCCATTTTACATTAATGATTTTCACTGATTTATATTTCGATGGCCTATTAAATGGAGAGTATTTTTGATATTACATCTATAGAGATGGTAAAACTGCATATATGAATGAGTGCAATCCATTCATAGTTTTATGGACCTGAAGTCCTCTAGAGAGCCTCCCTGAGTGCTGGATTTTACATTTAGATTGCTGAGTTAGTTGAAATATGTGTAATACCACCAGTAGGCAAAGAACTCCCTATTGACTATGGGAAGAGGAAGGCCCTTGTGCATTGTTTATTTCAGCAAGGATGTGAGCTGGCATGCGCCCATGAAACAAAATGTTGTACAGCTATATTTGGGCTTTTTCTTTACAGGGTATGTGAATAACTGATGTGGGGAGCTGAAAGGTCTCACTCAATGGAAAGCTTGGTCTTTTTCCCAAATACAGGAATAGAGATGCTTATATTTCTTAATATGCCTATAGGACAAATAATTCAGCACCGCTATCTTCCTATGCCCCTTGGATTCATAAGTAATCTGTCTCTTTTCGGGCCAGCAAAGTGTAGAGCTCAGCTCAGAATCAGGTCTTCAATATTTTGCTATCTGTATGGCTGTTTTTCACAGTTCCTGACAGTTACATTTCATACTGAATTCCTTCTTTTGTATTTATGTATTTATTTAATACAGATATTTGGTTCTGATGATTTATGAGGCAATGTGATGGAAACTGAGCACAATTAATGTGTTTTATAAATGGGATTATTTCAAGCCTACTTTAAAAAAGAAGTAGTGTTGAAGCTTAACTCTAAACCACACCTTTATACTCCTGTGTACTTTCACACAATACCCCTACAAATCCAATGATTGAAAGAGGCTCAGCAGCAGTGACAAGCTCTAGATGCATACAAGTCTTTTGTTCTTAGGGGTTGGCAGCTGAAGTGGGAAGGCTGCTCAGGAGGCTCTGCTTTGCTTGGGCAGAGAGGAATTTCTCCAGCTACTCAGCAGCTCAGTTTCTTGCATTTTTCACAGGAGCTTCATCCCAGTAAGAACTACTTCAAAGGCTTTATATAGCTTATGCTGTGCCTTGGATTGAAATGTAGCAAGCCTGTTTCAACAAAGGCAATAAAGATTTAAGGATCATAAGGCCTTCTAGGCTTTATTATTAACTTACATGGATTTTAAAGAGGAGGGAAAGAAAGACTGATTCTCCCCTTTTCTTTCTGTGACTTCTTAAGACTATGAGTCTGAGTGCAACTAATGCCAAAAACCAGACCCTTATGCTTATTTTTCCATAAATGTGGTGACTTAAGCTTCTAATTAACAAATTAGTCAAAAGAAAAGTATTTAAAGACAATTTATGGAATAAGAGGTGAAAAAAATGTGTAAGCTAGACAAAACCACAGAAGTTACAAGCACAAAGAGAGCCTATTCTATTGCCGCATTAAAGTCAATGACATTTTTTGCACAGCCAAGCACTGCCCCCATTAATTGCCTAAAACTCAAATTATATAATATTTATAGTGAATGTTTAAGAAATTAAATAATTAAAAATATGAAATAAAAGAAGTCCTTTAAAATAAAAATTGGGAAATGGAATATAACAAGCAAATAGAGAAAAGAGAGAATAATTAAAAATAAACAACCCACAAGAGAGGAAAAAATCTCCATCTTTTCTGTATATTGTCCTTTTGAACAATTATTTCCCTATCTTGCAATCAAAAGTCTATATTAGGTTTTTGCTAGTCTGTAATGACTAAATAAGTTATACTTAACATTTCTAAATGTAGTATTAGTTTCATGCAAAATGAGAGAAGAAGAGTTCCATGGATATGCTGCAAGTTATAGCCACATTACAGAATTTTTACAGTCTGTATTTCAGAAATACTTTCATAGGAATTAGACACCACAGAGCTTAATTGCAGTTCAAATACTTCTTTGAAGTTAATTCACCCACTACCATCCTGCAGAATGCTTGCAAAACATTGAAATTTTATTTTTCCTTTAAACAATTGGGACTTTTCATTAAATTATTATTGCGTTTTTTACTGTTACCAAAAATGTTGATAATTAAAGGTTAGTATGTCACAGTTTGTATGCAATACGTCAGACACCCCTGTTCATGGTGACAATTATACAAAAATGGGACTCACCTATAAAGTAGGATAGCAGTATTGCCAGCAGCACTGAGACCCCTACGGCACAGAGTGCAGTACATTTCCAGCTACAGTACTTTGAAGACTTCTTGAATTTAAAAGCACTTCTGGATAGAGTGTTCCTAGGTAGTGGTCGAGTAGGAGGGGAATAAACAGAGCCAGATGCCATTGTGTATCCTGGCGTTGCAGTACTGAACAGCGGTGTGGTCCCTGTTCCTGTTTTGAATAGGAAATGCCTGTGGAAGAAAGAGTGTATGGTAAAGCATAAAAGTAATTAAAGCTGGAGCAGCCATACCTCTTCTGTTTTCTGTGGCCTATTTTTCAAATAGCTAACAAAATCCAATCTAGAAAGGATCATAGAAGCACTACTTGTCATGACACTCACACATGGAAAAAAACACTTTCCCTTTAACAAAGGAATGAAAAAAAAAAAAACAATAAAAAACAAAAAAAGGGTAAAAAAAAAAAAAAAAAAAAAAAAAGCAATACTTGGCATAACACCCACACATGGAAAAAAAAACTTTCCCTTTAAAAAAAAACTGCCCCCCCCCCCCCAAGACATCAGTAACACACTGGTATACAGAAAGGAAACAGAACTACCCCAAACACAGTATGGTAGGGAGGAGGTCTCTCAGAGTTTATCTGACAAGTAGGGACAGGCTTTCTGCTGCTATTTATTTTTGTTGGCTTCTGCTACAGACTACAGAGAACTCCATTAAAAAGTCAATAATGAGCAATCTGACTATAACCCACACTACTTATCACAGCTTTCCTGGGTTAAGTACAAAGAAAACAGAAATATCTCAGATACAAACTTTCGGCAACTTTGACAAAATTAGTCAGTTAAAAGATTATTTTTTTTGGTCCTAAATACTCAGTTCACTAATTCACATCTCCTTGCACATAATCGTACTGTAACAAGATCTGATTATGCATACAGCAGCTTCGCTACAGCCCAAGGAAGTACTCTACAGAATTAGATTTAGTAAGTGCTCAAAAAGAACCACAACCAGCAACAGAAATGAAAAGCAAAGCCAAAGTTAAAACACACTCAGTGAGTTACCAGTAAATTTAATTTCTTTCAATGAAAATTTTTAAAAGAAGTACTAGTCCCTGGGCCTGTCTACAGCAGAATCCTTTAATTTTAGTCCATGCAAGCATAATTATTTTGGAAGAGCCTCTAAGCATGGCATATGCTATTGCAGTTTTCCTCCTGATGCATGTATATGAACTCTATGAACAAAACTTCAGCCAAACAAAAATCGTTGCACCCAGGTGTTTTCCACCAATTTGTTATGATGGCAACTCTGTAGTGTCAAGTTTGACCTTAGATCATTAGGCTTTGCAGAAGGATTACATTATACCTAAAAATGGGAAGAAAGCACACTGTGGAGAATCTTGAACTTACCAAGCACACGAACAGCTAAACAGAACTAGACAGGTGTTTGCATTTTTTAATAGGTAAGAGACACTCATGAATTGCTGATACCTAGATCCTCCTGAAGCTCAAGGGCATGCCTACACCATGTTTGCCTACTACATGCCATCTATATGGTATGGGTCAGCGGATCCAGCACCAAATAAGCTAGCTTTGGAGCAGAAAGCCTCTAGTTACACCATGTGGCACTGTGGACTGCTGCTTAGCTGATGGGACTTCCAACAAGAACCTTGCTTGGATCCCTGCATAGTAATGAAGCAACCTGTACAGTTATAGCACCTTTGTCAGAAATGCACTAGAGAGACACTAGAAATTAATTTATCCCACTGCAGCCTGAGAAAAATACCAGCAGTTGATAAACAAGGTTTGTTGTTTGCAGATGATTTTGCTATGGAGGTTAACAGATGAACATCTTGGCATAAGCCTCTCCTTGAAAGTATATGCATTATAACATGATCCTATGAAATATGCTACATGGGTTACTTTGTTTTGAACTTGCTGGCAATAACAACACAAGGATATGTACTAGATCTATCGATGCACAACAGCACATCACGATTTTTCTTGGCTTCTGAGCTCAGAGGATTATCAATGATTTCAAAACACAAAGCCCCGGTGGTTTAAATCCTCTCTAAGAAGGTACTTCATTAAAAGTTGTGACATTTTCTATGTAATAAACAGCAAAATAATAGTAACTAGCCTCATGTAAAAAATATTTTACACCTTACATCATTACTGTGATTTTACAGACTCACAGAAGCATATAGATTCATTAAGTCCTGATAAAGTGTCTTACCCACTTGGCTATTACTGCTTTCTCATTTTTGCCTACATATGGTAGATGCTATGTCCAGGCATACTTCACAAAGGGTGTCTACATAGAACTTGAGAAAATGCCAAACAGAAAGGTAGCCGTTTCTCTCTCTATGTGCAATGTGTACTGTTTTGGGGGACTGTAGATAAAATAGCACCCCTCCTAAACATTGCTTCCATGTTAAAAATAAGAAGCTGCCTGACCAACCTGCAATTTTCATATCCTCCTGCTCTTGCAGGTAGGGTCAACAGACTAAAATGGAAACTGGCATTATACAAGCACTTGAATTCCATATACTTTAAGCTTTAACAAAATAACACAACAAAACAGTTGGCCTCTGATCTTTTCCTTTTTTTGTTTTTTTTTTTTTCCTCCAAGAAAGTGAGAGCTGAGAAGTTTGCCTTGGTACAGCACAGCCTACTAAAGACTGTAATCCATATCCTCAAAGCCCTTATCCCATAGATAAACTCAGGAGATGGCTGCATATATGTGGTGCTGTGAGCTGTCACAGCTCTGACAGTTAACCTCAGGCATCAAGGCAATGAGAGGAAATTGTAACTTTTATATGTGAATCATAGAATCATTTAGTTAGAAAAGACTTTTAAGATCATCTAGTCCAACCATTAACATAGAACTGCCAAGTCCACCACTAAACCATGTACCTAAGTACTATCTCTACATATCTTTTAAACACCTTCGGGGGACGGTAACTTCACCACTTCCCTGGGCAGCCTGATCCAACGCTTGATAATCCTTTAGCTGAAAAATTTTTTCCTAATATACAATCTACACCTTTCCTGATGCAACTGGAGGCCATCTCCTCTTCTCCTATTGCTTGTTACTTGGGAGACTGACACCCACCTTGCTAAAACCTCTGTTCAGGTAGTTACAGAGAGATAAAGTCATAGAATCATAAACTGGTTTGGGTTGGAAGGGACCTTCAAATGTCATCTAATCCAACTCCTGTGCAATGAGCAGGGACATTTTCATCTAGCTAGGCTGCCCAGAACCACATCCAGCCTGGCCTTGAACATCTCCAAGGATGGTGCATTCACCACCTCTCTGGGCAACCTGTGCCAGTGTTTTACCACCCTTATTGCAAAGAATTTTTAACTCACATCCAGCCTGAAGTATATAATAACATTTGCTATATAAGTGTTTCAAGCTTTTCATAAGATTTAACCAAATCTTTTGTTTTCAGTGGTAAACTTTTCTGTGTCAATCCCTATAATTTAAAACTACTGGACTTCTATTCTCAGTATTTTATGAAAAACACTGTTAGCATTGCAAAATGCTGTATCCTTCCTGTGTGCTCTCAGAAATCACAAACTTCACAAAACATTGCTTGAATCTTCAAGCATTATTCAGGAAAAAACGTCACATTTCCAAATCTTAACGAAAAAAGAAGAAGAAACAAAATAAAAATTAACATTTACTGCCATGCACTGAATAGCAGTGGCATCTAGACTTCTAGATGATTCTTATGTATGCCTTCAGAAGGAGTAAAAAAAAAGGATAAAAAAAAGACAACAAAAAAAGAAAGCCAGATTTCCAACTCACATGTTTATTGTCTTCTACCATTTAATGAGCACAGGAAATGCTAGTTATTTTTTCCCTTGAGGTGGATAAAATCTGGGGTAGGAGGAGGAGGTAAAGGACAATCCTAAATAAAGCATCATCCATAGGTCTGATTTCATCTTCCTTCAGCAGAGAAGAAATGTACATAATTTTATTACACGTCTATATTACATTTTTTTCTTTGCCATTATTTGAAGCATTAATAAAACAGTTCAGCTACACTGGGCCAGTTCAAGACTTCTTCCCTAGAGCTATTCATCTGGCACTAACTGGAATTCCACAACAAAAGTCTACACTTCCCAGAATACTTTTTTTTTTTTCCTGGATGAAAAATAGGAACAAAACTGAGCAAAGTGAAGATTTTTCACTTTTCAGAGTATGCCAAAGTGGCAGCTTCCTTTTTCTTTATGCTTCAAACAGGTACAAAATAACTTTGAGCATTTTGCAGATTCTATCTTGAATAGAAGGCAGAGTTTAAATAGTTGTAAACCTCACTTCTATCTCCAATTTCATACTAATATGCATAAGCAGGGATTTGAAGGGACATATGTAATTGTATATAGTGCATATAAACACATTAAACCCCTAGCATTTGCATGAGCAAGTTACCTGATGAAATAACAAAAGGGACTTAGAAGTTATCATAATGAGCCAAGGTAGGTTGTCATTATATAGCACCAACAAATGAAATAAAGGGAAGAAAAATCATGTTCAAAACTCCATATAGATTACCTTGCCCTGGAGATGAAGATTACTACGGATGATATCTCGTACTTCATCTTCAGTATCTTTCTGTCAATAAATTACAAATCATATAAATTAGGAACAGAAGGTAATTAGAGGAAAGAACAGAAGATATTATTCATACAAATGTCAACCTGTTGAATAAAACTGGCTGTGGAAGACTGAGAAAAATCTCAGTGGCAGTATCTCTTTTTGTATCAGGTCACAGCTAGACATATCCAAGTTCACAGGAACAAGTTCTGGATGGTATAATTCATATTTGTTCACAGTAACACACAAAATGCAAATCTGAATTGAAATTACTAGTATGCATGTATATATATATATATATATATATATATATATATAGGGACACCTCACACTAAACCATGCCACCCAAGACTTCATCCAACCTGGCCTTGA